>CAUYWW010000024.1:0-82000 GCA_963576845.1 Megachile leachella | reverse complement strand
ATGCACTATTTGCCATATTTTACTATTATTATCGCTAGGACTATAATAATTAAACTTATTACGCCCGATTTTATCCATATAACATGCATTATTACCCATATAATGCAGTTATTATCGCTAGAACTGTAATAATTATAATTGTTACTTATATTATTATCAATATAACACGCATTATTACCCATATTATGCAGTTATTATCGCTGGAACTATAATAAATATACGTATAACTTTTATTATCATCAATATAACATGCATTATTACCCATATTATGCAGTTATGTTGGATAGAACTGTAATAAATATACTTATTACATTTATTATTATCAATATTACATGCACTATTTGCCATATTTTACTATTATTATCGCTAGAACTATAATAATTATACTTATTACTCCCTATATTATCAATATAACATGCCTTATTACGCACATAATGCAGTTACTATCGCTAGAACTGTAATGAATATACTTACTACTTTCATTATCATCAATATAACATGCATTATTACCCATATTATGCAGTTATTATCGATAGAACGATAATAAATATACTTATAACTTTTATTATTATCAATATAACAGGCACTAATAGCCATATTTTATTATTATTATCGCTAGAACTGTAATAATTATACATATTACTCCCGATATTATCAATATAACATGCATTATTAGTCATATAATGCAGTTCTTATCGCTAGAACTGTAACAAATATACTTACTACTTTCATTATCACCAATATAACATGCATTATTACCCATATTGTGCAGTTATTATCGCTAGAACTGTAATAATTATACTTATTACTTATATTATTAGCAATATAACGTGCATTATTACCCATATAATGCAGTTATTATCGCTAGAACTGTAATAATTATAGTTATTACTTATATTATTATCAATATAACATGCATTATTACCCATATAATGGAGTTATTATCTCTAGAACTGTAATAATTATACTTATTACTTATATTATTATCAATATAACATGCATTATTACCCATATAATGCAGTTATTATCGACAGAAGTATAGTAAATATACTTATTACTTTTATTATTATCAATATAACAGGCACTAATAGCCATATTTTACTATTATTATCGCTAGAACTGTAATAATTATACATATTACTCCCGATATTATCAATATAACATGCATTATTAGTCATATAATGCAGTTATTATGGCTAGAACTGTAACAAATATACTTACTACTTTCATTATCACCAATATAACATGCATTATTACCCATATTGTGCAGTTATTATCGCTAGAACTGTAATAATTATACTTATTACTTATATTATTATCAATATAACATGCATTATTACCCATATAATGGAGTTATTATCGCTAGAACTGTAACAATTATACTTACTACTTTCATTATCATCAATATAACATGCATTATTACCCATATTGTGTAGTTATTATCGCTAGAACTGTAATAATTATACTTATTACTTATATTATTATCAATATAACAGGCACTAATAGCCATATTTTACTATTATTATCGCTAGAACTGTAATAATTATACTTATTACTTATATTATTATCAATATAACATGCTTTATTACCCACATAATGGAGTTATTATCGCTAGAACTGTAATAATTATACTTATTACTTATATTATTATCAATATAACATGCTTTATTACCCACATAATGGAGTTATTATCGCTAGAACTGTAATAATTATACTTATTACTTATATTATTATCAATATAACATGCATTATTACCCATATAATGGAGTTATTATCTCTAGAACTGTAATAATTATACTTATTATTTATATTATTATCAATATAACATGCATTATTACCCATATAATGCAGTTATTATCGACAGAAGTATAATAAATATACTTATTACTTTTATTATTATCAATATAACAGGCACTAATAGCCATATTTTACTTTTATTATAGCTAGAACTGTAATAATTATACTTATTACTCCCGATATTATCAACATAACATGCATTATTACTCATATAATGCAGTTATTATCGCTAGAACTGTAACAATTATACTTACTACTTTCATTATCATCAATATAACATGCATTATTACCCATATTGTGTAGTTATTATCGCGAGAACTGTAATAATTATACTTATTACTTATATTATTATCAATATAACGTGCATTATTACCCATATAAGGCAGTTATTATCGATAGAACTGAAATAAATATACTTATTACTATTATTATTATCAATATAACATGCACAATTAGGCATATTTTACTATTATTGTCGCTAGAACTATTGTAATTATACTTATTACTCCCGATATTATCAATATAACATGCATTATTACGCAAATAATGCAGGTATTACCGCTAGAACTGTAATAGATATACTTACTACTTTCATTATCATCAATATAACATGCATTATTGCCCATATTATGCAGTTATTATCGCTAGAACTGTAATAATTATACTTATTACTTATATTATTATCAATATAACATGCATTATTACCCATATTATGCAGTTATTATCGCTAGAACTGTAATAAATATACTTATTACTTCCAATATTATGAATATAACATGCATTATTACCCATGTAATGCAGTTATTATCGCTAAAACTGTAATAATTATACTTATTACTTATATGATTAGCAATATAACGTGCATTATTACCCATACAATGCAGTTATTATCGCTAGAACTGTCATAATTATACTTATTACTTATATAATTATCAATATAACATGCATTATTACCCATATAATGGAGTTATTATCGCTAGAACTGTAATAATTATACTTATTACTTATATTATTATCAATATAACATGCATTATTACCCATATAATGCAGTTATTATCGACAGAAGTATAATAAATATACTTATTACTTTTATTATTATCAATATAACAGGCACTAGTAGCCATATTTTACTAGTATTATCGGTAGAACTGTAATAATTATACTTATTACTCCCGATATTATCAATATAACATGCATTATTACCCATATAATGGAGTTATTATCGCTAGAACTGTAATAATTATACTTATTACTTATATTATTATCAATATAACATGCATTATTACCCATATAATGCAGTTATTATCGACAGAAGTATAATAAATATACTTATTGCTTTTATTATTATCAATATAACAGGCACTAATAGCCATATTTTACTATTATTATCGCTAGAACTGTAATAATTATACTTATTACTCCCGATATTATCAATATAACATGCATTATTACTCATATAATGCAGTTATTATCGCTGGAACTGTAACAAATATACTTACTACTTTCATTATCATCAATATAACATGCATTATTACCCATAGTGTGCAGTTATTATCGATAGAACTATAATAAATATACTTATTACTTTTATTATTATCAATATAACAGGCACTAGTAGCCATATTTTACTAGTATTATCGCTAGAACTGTAATAATTATACTTATTACTCCCGATATTATCAATATAACATCCATTATTACCCATATAATGCAGTTATTATCGCTAGAACTCTAATAAATATACTTACTACTTTCATTATCATCAATATAACATGCATTATTACCCATATTATGCAGTTATTATCGATAGAACTGTAATAAATATACTTATTACTTCTATTTTTATCAATATAACATGCACTATTTGCCATATTTTACTATTATTATCGCTAAAACTATAATAATTGTACTTATTACTCCCGATATTATCAATATAACATGCATTATTACCCATATAATGCAGTTATTATCGACAGAAGTATAATAAATATACTTATTACTTTTATTATTATCAATATAACAGGCACTACTAGCCATATTTTACTATTATTATCGCTAGAACTATAATAATTGTACTTATTACTCCCGATATTACCAATATAACATCCATTATTACCCATATTATGCAGTTATTATCGCTAGAACTATAATAAATATACGTATTACTTTTATTATCATCAATATAGCACGCATTATTACCCATATTATGCAGTTATTATCGCTAGAACTGTAATAATAATACTTATTACTTATATTATTAGCAATATAACGTGCATTATTACCCATATAATGCAGTTATTATCGCTAGAACTGTAATAATTATACTTATTACTTATATTATTATCAATATAACATGCATTATCACCCATATAATGCAGTTATTATCGACAGAAGTATCATAAATATACTTATTACTTTTATTATTATCAATATAACAGGCACTAATAGCCATATTTTACTATTATTATTGCTAGAACTGTAATAATTATACTTATTACTCCCTATATTATCAATATAACATGCATTATTACTCATATAATGCAGTTATTATCGCTAGAACTGTAACAAATATACTTACAACTTTCATTATCATCAATATAACATGCATTATTACCCATATAATGCAGCTATTATCGACAGAAGTATAATAAATATACTTATTACTTTTATTATTATCAATATAACATGCATTATTACCCATATAATGGAGTTATTATCGCTAGGACTGTAATAATTATACTTATTACTCCCGATATTATCAATATAACATGCATTATTACGCATATAATGCAGTTATTATCGCTAGAACTGTAACAAATATACTTACTACTTTCATTATCATCAATATAACATGCATTATTACCCATATTGGGCAGTTATTACCCATAGAACTATAATAAATATACTTATTACTTTTATTATTATCAATATAACATGCATTATTACCCGTATAATGCAGTTATTATCGCTAGAACTGTAATAATTATACTTATTACTTATATTATTATCAATATAACATGCATTATTACCCATATAATGGAGCTATTATCGCTAGAACTGTAACAAATATACTTACTACTTTCATTATCATCAATATAACATGCATTATTACCCATATTGTGCAGTTATTACCGATAGAAATATAATAAATATACTTATTACTTTTATTATTATTAATATAACATGCATTATTACCCGTATAATGCAGTTATTATCGCTAGAACTGTAATAATTATAGTTATTACTTATATTATTATCAATATAACATGCATTATTACCTATATAATGGGGTTATTATCCCTAGAACTGTAATAATTATACTTATTACTTATATTATTATCAATATAACATGCACTATTACCCATATAATGCAGTTATTATCGACAGAAGTATAATATATATACTTATTACTTTTATTATTATCAATATAACAGGCACTAATAGCCATATTTTACTTTTATTATCGCTAGAACTGTAATAATTATACTTATTACTTCCGATATTATCAACATAACATGCATTATTACCCATATAATGCAGTTATTATCGCTAGAACTGTAACAATTATACTTACTACATTCATTATCATCAATATAACATGCATTATTACCCATATTGTGTAGTTATTATCGCTAGAACTGTAATAATTATACTTATTACTTATATTATTATCAATATAACGTGCATTATTACCCATATAAGGCAGTTACTATCGATAGAACTGAAATAAATATACTTATTACTATTATTATTATCAATATAACATGCACTATTAGGCATATTTTACTATTATTGTCGCTAGAACTATAGTAATTATACTTATTACTCCCGATATTATCAATATAACATGCATTATTACGCAAATAATGCAGGTATTATCGCTAGAACTGTAATAGATATACTTACTACTTTCATTATCATCAATATAACATGCATTATTGCCCATATTATGCAGTTATTATCGCTAGAACTGTAATAATTATACGTATTACTCCCGAAATTATCAATATAACATGCATTATTACGCATATAATGCAGTTATTACCGATAGAACTATAATAAATATACTTATTACTTTTATTATTAGCAATATACCGTGCATTATTACCCATATAATGCAGTTATTATCGCTAGAACCGTAATAATTATACTTATTACTTATATTATTATCAATATAACATGCATTATTACCCATATTATGCAGTTATTATCGCTGGAACTATAATAAATATACGTATAACTTTTATTATCATCAATATAACATGCATTATTACCCATATTATGCAGTTATCTTGGATAGAACTGTAATAAATATACTTATTACATTTATTATTATCAATATTACATGCACTATTTGCCATATTTTACTATTATTATCGCTAGAACTATAATAATTATACTTATTACTCCCTATATTATCAATATAACATGCCTTATTACGCACATAATGCAGTTACTATCGCTAGAACTGTAATGAATATACTTACTACTTTCATTATCATCAATATAACATGCATTATTACCCATATTATGCAGTTATTATCGATAGAACGATAATAAGTATACTTATTACTTTTATTATTATCAATATAACAGGCACTAATAGCCATATTTTACTATTATTGTCGCTGGAACTGTAATAATTATACATATTACTCCCGATATTATCAATATAACATGCATTATTAGTCATATAATGCAGTTATTATCGCTAGAACTGTAACAAATATACTTACTACTTTCATTATCACCAATATAACATGCATTATTACCCATATTGTGCAGTTATTATCGCTAGAACTGTAATAATTATACTTATTACTTATATTATTAGCAATATAACGTGCATTATTACCCATATAATGCAGTTATTATCGCTAGAACTGTAACAATTATACTTACTACTTTCATTATCATCAATATAACATGCATTATTACCCATTTTGTGTAGTTATTATCGCTGAAACTGTAATAATTATACTTATTACTCCCGATATTATCATTATAACATGCATTATTACCCATATAATGCAGTTATTATCGCTAGAACTGTAATAATTATACTTATTACTTATATTATTATCAATATAACAGGCACTAATAGCCATATTTTACTATTATTATCGCTAGAACTGTAATAATTATACTTATTACTTATATTATTATCAATATAACATGCTTTATTACCCACATAATGGAGTTATTATCGATAGAACTATAATAAATATACTTATTACTTTTATTATTATCAATATAACATGCATTATTACCCGTATAATGCAGTTATTATCGCTAGAACTGTAATAATTGTACTTATTACTCCCGATATTATCAATATAACATGCATTATTACCCATATAATGCAGTTATTATCGACAGAAGTATAATAAATATACTTATTACTTTTATTATTATCAATATAACAGGCACTAATAGCCATATTTTACTATTATTATCGCTAGAACTATAATAATTGTACTTATTACTCCCGATATTACCAATATAACATGCATTATTACGCAAATAATGCAGTTATTATCGACAGAAGTATAATAAATATACTTAGTACTTTTATTATTATCAATATAACAGGCACTAATAGCCATATTTTACTATTATTGTCGCTAGAACTGTAATAATTATACATATTACTCCCGATATTATCAATATAACATGCATTATTAGTCATATAATGCAGTTATTATCGCTAGAACTGTAACAAATATACTTACTACTTTCATTATCACCAATATAACATGCATTATTACCCATATTGTGCAGTTATTATCGCTAGAACTGTAATAATTATACTTATTACTTATATTATTAGCAATATAACGTGCATTATTACCCATATAATGCAGTTATTATCGCTAGAACTGTAACAATTATACTTACTACTTTCATTATCATCAATATAACATGCATTATTACCCATTTTGTGTAGTTATTATCGCTGAAACTGTAATAATTATACTTATTACTCCCGATATTATCATTATAACATGCATTATTACCCATATAATGCAGTTATTATCGCTAGAACTGTAATAATTATACTTATTACTTATATTATTATCAATATAACAGGCACTAATAGCCATATTTTACTATTATTATCGCTAGAACTGTAATAATTATACTTATTACTTATATTATTATCAATATAACATGCTTTATTACCCACATAATGGAGTTATTATCGATAGAACTATAATAAATATACTTATTACTTTTATTATTATCAATATAACATGCATTATTACCCGTATAATGCAGTTATTATCGCTAGAACTGTAATAATTGTACTTATTACTCCCGATATTATCAATATAACATGCATTATTACCCATATAATGCAGTTATTATCGACAGAAGTATAATAAATATACTTATTACTTTTATTATTATCAATATAACAGGCACTAATAGCCATATTTTACTATTATTATCGCTAGAACTATAATAATTGTACTTATTACTCCCGATATTACCAATATAACATGCATTATTACGCAAATAATGCAGTTATTATCGACAGAAGTATAATAAATATACTTAGTACTTTTATTATTATCAATATAACAGGCACTAGTAGCCATATTTTACTAGTATTATCGCTAGCACTGTAATAATTATACTTATTACTCCCGATATTATCAATATAACATCCATTATTACCCATATTATGCAGTTATTATCGCTAGAACTATAATAAATATACGTATTACTTTTATTATCATCAATATAGCACGCATTATTACCCATATTATGCAGTTATTATCGCTAGAACTGTAATAATAATACTTATTACTTATATTATTAGCAATATAACGTGCATTATTACCCATATAATGCAGTTATTATCGTTAGAACTGTAATAATTATACTTATTACTTATATTATTATCAATATAACATGCATTATCACCCATATAATGCAGTTATTATCGACAGAAGTATCATAAATATACTTATTACTTTTATTATTATCAATATAACAGGCACTAATAGCCATATTTTACTATTATTATTGCTAGAACTCTAATAATTATACTTATTACTCCCTATATTATCAATATAACATGCATTATTACTCATATAATGCAGTTATTATCGCTAGAACTGTAACAAATATATTTACAACTTTCATTATCATCAATATAACATGCATTATTACCCATATAATGCAGCTATTATCGACAGAAGTATAATAAATATACTTATTACTTTTATTATTATCAATATAACATGCATTATTACCCATATAATGGAGTTATTATCGCTAGGACTGTAATAATTATACTTATTACTCCCGATATTATCAATATAACATGCATTATTACGCATATAATGCAGTTATTATCGCTAGAACTGTAACAAATATACTTACTACTTTCATTATCATCAATATAACATGCATTATTACCCATATTGGGCAGTTATTACCCATAGAACTATAATAAATATACTTATTACTTTTATTATTATCAATATAACATGCATTATTACCCGTATAATGCAGTTATTATCGCTAGAACTGTAATAATTGTACTTATTACTCCCGATATTATCAATATAACATGCATTATTACCCATATAATGCAGTTATTATCGACAGAAGTATAATAAATATACTTATTACTTTTATTATTATCAATATAACAGGCACTAATAGCCATATTTTACTATTATTATCGCTAGAACTATAATAATTGTACTTATTACTCCCGATATTACCAATATAACATGCATTATTACGCAAATAATGCAGTTATTATCGACAGAAGTATAATAAATATACTTAGTACTTTTATTATTATCAATATAACAGGCACTAGTAGCCATATTTTACTAGTATTATCGCTAGCACTGTAATAATTATACTTATTACTCCCGATATTATCAATATAACATCCATTATTACCCATATTATGCAGTTATTATCGCTAGAACTATAATAAATATACGTATTACTTTTATTATCATCAATATAGCACGCATTATTACCCATATTATGCAGTTATTATCGCTAGAACTGTAATAATAATACTTATTACTTATATTATTAGCAATATAACGTGCATTATTACCCATATAATGCAGTTATTATCGTTAGAACTGTAATAATTATACTTATTACTTATATTATTATCAATATAACATGCATTATCACCCATATAATGCAGTTATTATCGCTAGAACTGTAATAATTATAGTTATTACTTATATTATTATCAATATAACATGCATTATTACCTATATAATGGGGTTATTATCCCTAGAACTGTAATAATTATACTTATTACTTATATTATTATCAATATAACATGCACTATTACCCATATAATGCAGTTATTATCGACAGAAGTATAATATATATACTTATTACTTTTATTATTATCAATATAACAGGCACTAATAGCCATATTTTACTTTTATTATCGCTAGAACTGTAATAATTATACTTATTACTTATATTATTAGCAATATAACGTGCATTATTACCCATATTATGCAGTTATTTTGGATAGAACTGTAATAAATATACTTATTACATTTATTATTATCAATATTACATGCACTATTTGCCATATTTTACTATTATTATCGCTAGAACTATAATAATTATACTTATTACTCCCTATATTATCAATATAACATGCCTTATTACGCACATAATGCAGTTACTATCGCTAGAACTGTAATGAATACACTTACTACTTTCATTATCATCAATATAACATGCATTATTACCCATATTATGCAGTTATTATCGATAGAACGATAATAAATATACTTATTACTTTTATTATTATCAATATAACAGGCACTAATAGCCATATTTTACTATTATTATCGCTAGAACTGTAATAATTATACATATTACTCCCGATATTATCAATATAACATGCATTATTACGCAAATAATGCAGGTATTACCGCTAGAACTGTAATAGATATACTTACTACTTTCATTATCATCAATATAACATGCATTATTGCCCATATTATGCAGTTATTATCGCTGGAACTGTAATAATTATACTTATTACTTATATTATTATCAATATAACATGCATTATTACCCATATTATGCAGTTATTATCGCTAGAACTGTAATAAATATACTTATTACTTCCAATATTATGAATATAACATGCATTATTACCCATGTAATGCAGTTATTATCGCTAAAACTGTAATAATTATACTTATTACTTATATGATTAGCAATATAACGTGCATTATTACCCATACAATGCAGTTATTATCGCTAGAACTGTCATAATTATACTTATTACTTATATAATTATCAATATAACATGCATTATTACCCATATAATGGAGTTATTATCGCTAGAACTGTAATAATTATACTTATTACTTATATTATTATCAATATAACATGCATTATTACCCATATAATGCAGTTATTATCGACAGAAGTATAATAAATATACTTATTACTTTTATTATTATCAATATAAGAGGCACTAGTAGCCATATTTTACTATTATTATCGCTAGAACTGTAATAATTATACTTATTACTCCCGATATTATCAATATAACATGCATTATTACTCATATAATGCAGTTATTATCGCTGGAACTGTAACAAATATACTTACTACTTTCATTATCATCAATATAACATGCATTATTACCCATATTATGCAGTTATTATCGATAGAACTGTAATAAATATACTTATTACTTTTATTTTTATCAATATAACATGCACTATTTGCCATATTTTACTATTATTATCGCTAGAACTATAATAATTGTACTTATTACTCCCGATATTATCAATATAACATGCATTATTAGCCATATAATGCAGTTATTATCGACAGAAGTATAATAAATATACTTATTACTTTTATTATTATCAATATAACAGGCACTAATAGCCATATTTTACTATTATTATCGCTAGAACTATAATAATTGTACTTATTACTCCCGATATTACCAATATAACATGCATTATTACGCAAATAATGCAGTTATTATCGACAGAAGTATAATAAATATACTTAGTACTTTTATTATTATCAATATAACAGGCACTAGTAGCCATATTTTACGAGTATTATCGCTAGCACTGTAATAATTATACTTATTACTCCCGATATTATCAATATAACATCCATTATTACCCATATTATGCAGTTATTATCGCTAGAACTATAATAAATATACGTATTACTTTTATTATCATCAATATAGCACGCATTATTACCCATATTATGCAGTTATTATCGCTAGAACTGTAATAATAATACTTATTACTTATATTATTAGCAATATAACGTGCATTATTACCCATATAATGCAGTTATTATCGCTAGAACTGTAATAATTATACTTATTACTTATATTATTATCAATATAACATGCATTATCACCCATATAATGCAGTTATTATCGACAGAAGTATCATAAATATACTTATTACTTTTATTATTATCAATATAACAGGCACTAATAGCCATATTTTACTATTATTATTGCTAGAACTGTAATAATTATACTTATTACTCCCTATATTATCAATATAACATGCATTATTACTCATATAATGCAGTTATTATCGCTAGAACTGTAACAAATATACTTACAACTTTCATTATCATCAATATAACATGCATTATTACCCATATAATGCAGCTATTATCGACAGAAGTATAATAAATATACTTATTACTTTTATTATTATCAATATAACATGCATTATTACCCATATAATGGAGTTATTATCGCTAGGACTGTAATAATTATACTTATTACTCCCGATATTATCAATATAACATGCATTATTACGCATATAATGCAGTTATTATCGCTAGAACTGTAACAAATATACTTACTACTTTCATTATCATCAATATAACATGCATTATTACCCATATTGGGCAGTTATTACCCATAGAACTATAATAAATATACTTATTACTTTTATTATTATCAATATAACATGCATTATTACCCGTATAATGCAGTTATTATCGCTAGAACTGTAATAATTATACTTATTACTTATATTATTATCAATATAACATGCATTATTACCCATATAATGGAGCTATTATCGCTAGAACTGTAACAAATATACTTACTACTTTCATTATCATCAATATAACATGCATTATTACCCATATTGTGCAGTTATTACCGATAGAAATATAATAAATATACTTATTACTTTTATTATTATTAATATAACATGCATTATTACCCGTATAATGCAGTTATTATCGCTAGAACTGTAATAATTATAGTTATTACTTATATTATTATCAATATAACATGCACTATTACCCATATAATGGAGCTATTATCGCTAGAACTGTAACAAATATACTTACTACTTTCATTATCATCAATATAACATGCATTATTACCCATATTGTGCAGTTATTACCGATAGAAATATAATAAATATACTTATTACTTTTATTATTATTAATATAACATGCATTATTACCCGTATAATGCAGTTATTATCGCTAGAACTGTAATAATTATAGTTATTACTTATATTATTATCAATATAACATGCACTATTACCCATATAATGCAGTTATTATCGACAGAAGTATAATATATATACTTATTACTTTTATTATTATCAATATAACAGGCACTAATAGCCATATTTTACTTTTATTATCGCTAGAACTGTAATAATTATACTTATTACTTCCGATATTATCAATATAACATGCATTATTGCCCATATTATGCAGTTATTATCGCTAGAACTGTAATAATTATACGTATTACTCCCGAAATTATCAATATAACATGCATTATTACGCATATAATGCAGTTATTACCGATAGAACTATAATAAATATACTTATTACTTTTATTATTAGCAATATACCGTGCATTATTACCCATATAATGCAGTTATTATCGCTAGAACCGTAATAATTATACTTATTACTTATATTATTATCAATATAACATGCATTATTACCCATATTATGCAGTTATTATCGCTGGAACTATAATAAATATACGTATAACTTTTATTATCATCAATATAACGTGCATTATTACCCATATTATGCAGTTATCTTGGATAGAACTGTAATAAATATACTTATTACATTTATTATTATCAATATTACATGCACTATTTGCCATATTTTACTATTATTATCGCTAGAACTATAATAATTATACTTATTACTCCCTATATTATCAATATAACATGCCTTATTACGCACATAATGCAGTTACTATCGCTAGAACTGTAATGAATATACTTACTACTTTCATTATCATCAATATAACATGCATTATTACCCATATTATGCAGTTATTATCGATAGAACGATAATAAATATACTTATTACTTTTATTATTATCAATATAACAGGCACTAATAGCCATATTTTACTATTATTATCGCTAGAACTGTAATAATTATACATATTACTCCCGATATTATCAATATAACATGCATTATTAGTCATATAATGCAGTTATTATCGCTAGAACTGTAACAAATATACTTACTACTTTCATTATCACCAATATAACATGCATTATTACCCATATTGTGCAGTTATTATCGCTAGAACTGTAATAATTATACTTATTACTTATATTATTAGCAATATAACGTGCATTGTTACCCATATAATGCAGTTATTATCGCTAGAACTGTAACAATTATACTTACTACTTTCATTATCATCAATATAACATGCATTATTACCCATATAATGCAGCTATTATCGACAGAAGTATAATAAATATACTTATTACTTTTATTATTATTAATATAACATGCATTATTACCCGTATAATGCAGTTATTATCGCTAGAACTGTAATAATTATAGTTATTACTTATATTATTATCAATATAACATGCATTATTACCCATATAATGGAGCTATTATCGCTAGAACTGTAACAAATATACTTACTACTTTCATTATCATCAATATAACATGCATTATTACCCATATTGTGCAGTTATTACCGATAGAAATATAATAAATATACTTATTACTTTTATTATTATTAATATAACATGCATTATTACCCGTATAATGCAGTTATTATCGCTAGAACTGTAATAATTATAGTTATTACTTATATTATTATCAATATAACATGCATTATTACCTATATAATGGGGTTATTATCCCTAGAACTGTAATAATTATACTTATTACTTATATTATTATCAATATAACATGCACTATTACCCATATAATGCAGTTATTATCGACAGAAGTATAATATATATACTTATTACTTTTATTATTATCAATATAACAGGCACTAATAGCCATATTTTACTTTTATTATCGCTAGAACTGTAATAATTATACTTATTACTTCCGATATTATCAACATAACATGCATTATTACCCATATAATGCAGTTATTATCGCTAGAACTGTAACAATTATACTTACTACATTCATTATCATCAATATAACATGCATTATTACCCATATTGTGTAGTTATTATCGCTAGAACTGTAATAATTATACTTATTACTCCCGATATTATCATTATAACATGCATTATTACCCATATAATGCAGTTATTATCGCTAGAACTGTAATAATTATACTTATTATTTATATTATTATCAATATAACATGCATTATTACCCATATTATGCAGTTATTATCGCTAGAACTGTAATAAATGTACTTATTACTTCCAATATTATGAATATAACATGCATTATTACCCATATAATGCAGTTATTATCGACAGAAGTATAATAAATATACTTATTACTTTTATAATTATCAATATAACAGGCACTAATAGCCATATTTTACTTTTATTATCGCTAGAACTGTAATAATTATACTTATTACTTCCGATATTATCAACATAACATGCATTATTACCCATGTAATGCAGTTATTATCGCTAAAACTGTAATAATTATACTTATTACTTATATGATTAGCAATATAACGTGCATTATTACCCATACAATGCAGTTATTATCGCTAGAACTGTCATAATTATACTTATTACTTATATAATTATCAATATAACATGCATTATTACCCATATAATGGAGTTATTATCGCTAGAACTGTAATAATTATACTTATTACTTATATTATTATCAATATAACATGCATTATTACCCATATAATGCAGTTATTATCGACAGAAGTATAATAAATATACTTATTACTTTTATTATTATCAATATAAGAGGCACTAGTAGCCATATTTTACTATTATTATCGCTAGAACTGTAATAATTATACTTATTACTCCCGATATTATCAATATAACATGCATTATTACTCATATAATGCAGTTATTATCGCTGGAACTGTAACAAATATACTTACTACTTTCATTATCATCAATATAACATGCATTATTACCCATATTATGCAGTTATTATCGATAGAACTGTAATAAATATACTTATTACTTTTATTTTTATCAATATAACATGCACTATTTGCCATATTTTACTATTATTATCGCTAGAACTATAATAATTGTACTTATTACTCCCGATATTATCAATATAACATGCATTATTACCCATATAATGCAGTTATTATCGACAGAAGTATAATAAATATACTTATTACTTTTATTATTATCAATATAACAGGCACTAATAGCCATATTTTACTATTATTATCGCTAGAACTATAATAATTGTACTTATTACTCCCGATATTACCAATATAACATGCATTATTACGCAAATAATGCAGTTATTATCGACAGAAGTATAATAAATATACTTAGTACTTTTATTATTATCAATATAACAGGCACTAGTAGCCATATTTTACGAGTATTATCGCTAGCACTGTAATAATTATACTTATTACTCCCGATATTATCAATATAACATCCATTATTACCCATATTATGCAGTTATTATCGCTAGAACTATAATAAATATACGTATTACTTTTATTATCATCAATATAGCACGCATTATTACCCATATTATGCAGTTATTATCGCTAGAACTGTAATAATAATACTTATTACTTATATTATTAGCAATATAACGTGCATTATTACCCATATAATGCAGTTATTATCGCTAGAACTGTAATAATTATACTTATTACTTATATTATTATCAATATAACATGCATTATCACCCATATAATGCAGTTATTATCGACAGAAGTATCATAAATATACTTATTACTTTTATTATTATCAATATAACAGGCACTAATAGCCATATTTTACTATTATTATTGCTAGAACTGTAATAATTATACTTATTACTCCCTATATTATCAATATAACATGCATTATTACTCATATAATGCAGTTATTATCGCTAGAACTGTAACAAATATACTTACAACTTTCATTATCATCAATATAACATGCATTATTACCCATATAATGCAGCTATTATCGACAGAAGTATAATAAATATACTTATTACTTTTATTATTATCAATATAACATGCATTATTACCCATATAATGGAGTTATTATCGCTAGGACTGTAATAATTATACTTATTACTCCCGATATTATCAATATAACATGCATTATTACGCATATAATGCAGTTATTATCGCTAGAACTGTAACAAATATACTTACTACTTTCATTATCATCAATATAACATGCATTATTACCCATATTGGGCAGTTATTACCCATAGAACTATAATAAATATACTTATTACTTTTATTATTATCAATATAACATGCATTATTACCCGTATAATGCAGTTATTATCGCTAGAACTGTAATAATTATACTTATTACTTATATTATTATCAATATAACATGCATTATTACCCATATAATGGAGCTATTATCGCTAGAACTGTAACAAATATACTTACTACTTTCATTATCATCAATATAACATGCATTATTACCCATATTGTGCAGTTATTACCGATAGAAATATAATAAATATACTTATTACTTTTATTATTATTAATATAACATGCATTATTACCCGTATAATGCAGTTATTATCGCTAGAACTGTAATAATTATAGTTATTACTTATATTATTATCAATATAACATGCACTATTACCCATATAATGGAGCTATTATCGCTAGAACTGTAACAAATATACTTACTACTTTCATTATCATCAATATAACATGCATTATTACCCATATTGTGCAGTTATTACCGATAGAAATATAATAAATATACTTATTACTTTTATTATTATTAATATAACATGCATTATTACCCGTATAATGCAGTTATTATCGCTAGAACTGTAATAATTATAGTTATTACTTATATTATTATCAATATAACATGCACTATTACCCATATAATGCAGTTATTATCGACAGAAGTATAATATATATACTTATTACTTTTATTATTATCAATATAACAGGCACTAATAGCCATATTTTACTTTTATTATCGCTAGAACTGTAATAATTATACTTATTACTTCCGATATTATCAATATAACATGCATTATTGCCCATATTATGCAGTTATTATCGCTAGAACTGTAATAATTATACGTATTACTCCCGAAATTATCAATATAACATGCATTATTACGCATATAATGCAGTTATTACCGATAGAACTATAATAAATATACTTATTACTTTTATTATTAGCAATATACCGTGCATTATTACCCATATAATGCAGTTATTATCGCTAGAACCGTAATAATTATACTTATTACTTATATTATTATCAATATAACATGCATTATTACCCATATTATGCAGTTATTATCGCTGGAACTATAATAAATATACGTATAACTTTTATTATCATCAATATAACGTGCATTATTACCCATATTATGCAGTTATCTTGGATAGAACTGTAATAAATATACTTATTACATTTATTATTATCAATATTACATGCACTATTTGCCATATTTTACTATTATTATCGCTAGAACTATAATAATTATACTTATTACTCCCTATATTATCAATATAACATGCCTTATTACGCACATAATGCAGTTACTATCGCTAGAACTGTAATGAATATACTTACTACTTTCATTATCATCAATATAACATGCATTATTACCCATATTATGCAGTTATTATCGATAGAACGATAATAAATATACTTATTACTTTTATTATTATCAATATAACAGGCACTAATAGCCATATTTTACTATTATTATCGCTAGAACTGTAATAATTATACATATTACTCCCGATATTATCAATATAACATGCATTATTAGTCATATAATGCAGTTATTATCGCTAGAACTGTAACAAATATACTTACTACTTTCATTATCACCAATATAACATGCATTATTACCCATATTGTGCAGTTATTATCGCTAGAACTGTAATAATTATACTTATTACTTATATTATTAGCAATATAACGTGCATTGTTACCCATATAATGCAGTTATTATCGCTAGAACTGTAACAATTATACTTACTACTTTCATTATCATCAATATAACATGCATTATTACCCATATAATGCAGCTATTATCGACAGAAGTATAATAAATATACTTATTACTTTTATTATTATTAATATAACATGCATTATTACCCGTATAATGCAGTTATTATCGCTAGAACTGTAATAATTATAGTTATTACTTATATTATTATCAATATAACATGCATTATTACCCATATAATGGAGCTATTATCGCTAGAACTGTAACAAATATACTTACTACTTTCATTATCATCAATATAACATGCATTATTACCCATATTGTGCAGTTATTACCGATAGAAATATAATAAATATACTTATTACTTTTATTATTATTAATATAACATGCATTATTACCCGTATAATGCAGTTATTATCGCTAGAACTGTAATAATTATAGTTATTACTTATATTATTATCAATATAACATGCATTATTACCTATATAATGGGGTTATTATCCCTAGAACTGTAATAATTATACTTATTACTTATATTATTATCAATATAACATGCACTATTACCCATATAATGCAGTTATTATCGACAGAAGTATAATATATATACTTATTACTTTTATTATTATCAATATAACAGGCACTAATAGCCATATTTTACTTTTATTATCGCTAGAACTGTAATAATTATACTTATTACTTCCGATATTATCAACATAACATGCATTATTACCCATATAATGCAGTTATTATCGCTAGAACTGTAACAATTATACTTACTACATTCATTATCATCAATATAACATGCATTATTACCCATATTGTGTAGTTATTATCGCTAGAACTGTAATAATTATACTTATTACTTATATTATTATCAATATAACGTGCATTATTACCCATATAAGGCAGTTATTATCGATAGAACTGAAATAAATATACTTATTACTATTATTATTATCAATATAACATGCACTATTAGGCATATTTTACTATTATTGTCGCTAGAACTATTGTAATTATACTTATTACTCCCGATATTATCAATATAACATGCATTATTACGCAAATAATGCAGGTATTATCGCTAGAACTGTAATAGATATACTTACTACTTTCATTATCATCAATATAACATGCATTATTGCCCATATTATGCAGTTATTATCGCTAGAACTGTAATAATTATACGTATTACTCCCGAAATTATCAATATAACATGCATTATTACGCATATAATGCAGTTATTACCGATAGAACTATAATAAATATACTTATTACTTTTATTATTAGCAATATACCGTGCATTATTACCCATATAATGCAGTTATTATCGCTAGAACCGTAATAATTATACTTATTACTTATATTATTATCAATATAACATGCATTATTACCCATATTATGCAGTTATTATCGCTGGAACTATAATAAATATACGTATAACTTTTATTATCATCAATATAACATGCATTATTACCCATATTATGCAGTTATCTTGGATAGAACTGTAATAAATATACTTATTACATTTATTATTATCAATATTACATGCACTATTTGCCATATTTTACTATTATTATCGCTAGAACTATAATAATTATACTTATTACTCCCTATATTATCAATATAACATGCCTTATTACGCACATAATGCAGTTACTATCGCTAGAACTGTAATGAATATACTTACTACTTTCATTATCATCAATATAACATGCATTATTACCCATATTATGCAGTTATTATCGATAGAACGATAATAAATATACTTATTACTTTTATTATTATCAATATAGCAGGCACTAATAGCCATATTTTACTATTATTATCGCTAGAACTGTAATAATTATACATATTACTCCCGATATTATCAATATAACATGCATTATTAGTCATATAATGCAGTTATTATCGCTAGAACTGTAACAAATATACTTACTACTTTCATTATCACCAATATAACATGCATTATTACCCATATTGTGCAGTTATTATCGCTAGAACTGTAATAATTATACTTATTACTTATATTATTAGCAATATAACGTGCATTATTACCCATATAATGCAGTTATTATCGCTAGAACTGTAACAATTATACTTACTACTTTCATTATCATCAATATAACATGCATTATTACCCATATTGTGTAGTTATTATCGCTAGAACTGTAATAATTATACTTATTACTCCCGATATTATCATTATAACATGCATTATTACCCATATAATGGAGTTATTATCGCTAGAACTGTAATAATTATACTTATTACTTATATTATTATCAATATAACATGCATTATTACCCATATAATGCAGTTATTATCGACAGAAGTATAATAAATATACTTATTACTTTTATTATTATCAATATAAGAGGCACTAGTAGCCATATTTTACTAGTATTATCGGTAGAACTGTAATAATTATACTTATTACTCCCGATATTATCAATATAACATGCATTATTACCCATATAATGGAGTTATTATCGCTAGAACTGTAATAATTATACTTATTACTCCCGATATTATCAATATAACATGCATTATTACTCATATAATGCAGTTATTATCGCTGGAACAGTAACAAATATACTTACTACTTTCATTATCATCAATATAACATGCATTATTACCCATAGTGTGCAGTTATTATCGATAGAACTATAATAAATATACTTATTACTTTTAATATTATCAATATAACAGGCACTAGTAGCCATATTTTACTAGTATTATCGCTAGAACTGTAATAATTATACTTATTACTCCCGATATTATCAATATAACATCCATTATTACCCATATAATGCAGTTATTATCGCTAGAACTCTAATAAATATACTTACTACTTTCATTATCATCAATATAACATGCATTATTACCCATATTATGCAGTTATTATCGATAGAACTGTAATAAATATACTTATTACTTTTATTTTTATCAATATAACATGCACTATTTGCCATATTTTACTATTATTATCGCTAGAACTATAATAATTGTACTTATTACTCCCGATATTATCAATATAACATGCATTATTACCCATATAATGCAGTTATTATCGACAGAAGTATAATAAATATACTTATTACTTTTATTATTATCAATATAACAGGCACTAATAGCCATATTTTACTATTATTATCGCTAGAACTATAATAATTGTACTTACTACTCCCGATATTACCAATATAACATGCATTATTACGCAAATAATGCAGTTATTATCGACAGAAGTATAATAAATATACTTAGTACTTTTATTATTATCAATATAACAGGCACTAGTAGCCATATTTTACTAGTATTATCGCTAGAACTGTAATAATTATACTTATTACTCCCGATATTATCAATATAACATCCATTATTACCCATATTATGCAGTTATTATCGCTAGAACTATAATAAATATACGTATTACTTTTATTATCATCAATATAACACGCATTATTACCCATATTATGCAGTTATTATCGCTAGAACTGTAATAATAATACTTATTACTTATATTATTAGCAATATAACGTGCATTATTACCCATATAATGCAGTTATTATCGCTAGAACTGTAATAATTATACTTATTACTTATATTATTATCAATATAACATGCATTATCACCCATATAATGCAGTTATTATCGACAGAAGTATCATAAATATACTTATTACTTTTATTATTATCAATATAACAGGCACTAATAGCCATATTTTACTATTATTATCGCTAGAACTGTAATAATTATACTTATTACACCCTATATTATCAATATAACATGCATTATTACTCATATAATGCAGTTATTATCGCTAGAACTGTAACAAATATACTTACAACTTTCATTATCATCAATATAACATGCATTATTACCCATATAATGCAGCTATTATCGACAGAAGTATAATAAATATACTTACTACTTTTATTATTATCAATATAACATGCATTATTACCCGTATAATGCAGTTATTATCGCTCGAACTGTAATAATTATACGTATTACTTATATTATTATCAATATAACATGCATTATTACCCATATAATGCAGTTATTATCGACAGAAGTATAATAAATATACTTATTACTTATATTATTATCAATATAACATGCATTATTACGCAAATAATGCAGTTATTATCGCTAGAACTGTAATAAATATACTTACTACTTTCATTATCATCAATATAATATGCATTATTGCCCATATTATGCAGTTATTATCGCTAGAACTGTAATAACTATACTTATTACTCCCGATATTATCAATATAACATGCATTATTACCCATATAATGCAGTTATTATCGACAGAAGTATAATAAATATACTTACTACTTTCATTATCGTCAATATAACATGCACTAATAGCCATATTTTACTATTATTATCGCTAGAACTGTAATAATTATACTTATTACTCCCGATATTATCAATATAACATGCATTATTACTCATATAATGCAGTTATTATCGCTGGAACTGTAACAAATATACTTACTACTTTCATTATCATCAATATAACATGCATTATTACCCATAGTGTGCAGTTATTATCGATAGAACTATAATAAATATACTTATTACTTTTATTATTATCAATATAACAGGCACTAGTAGCCATATTTTACTAGTATTATCGGTAGAACTGTAATAATTATACTTATTACTCCCGATATTATCAATATAGCATCCATTATTACCCATATAATGCAGTTATTATCGCTAGAACTCTAATAAATATACTTACTACTATCATTATCATCAATATAACATGCATTATTACCCATAGTGTGCAGTTATTATCGATAGAACTATAATAAATATACTTATTACTTTTATTATTATGAATATAACAGGCACTAGTAGCCATATTTTACTAGTATTATCGCTAGCACTGTAATAATTATACTTATTACTCCCGATATTATCAATATAACATCCGTTATTACCCATATTATGCAGTTATTATCGCTAGAACTATAATAAATATACGTATTACTTTTATTATCATCAATATAGCACGCATTATTACCCATATTATGCAGTTATTATCGCTAGAACTGTAATAATAATACTTATTACTTATATTATTAGCAATATAACGTGCATTATTACCCATATAATGCAGTTATTATCGCTAGAACTGTAATAATTATACTTATTACTTATATTATTATCAATATAACATGCATTATCACCCATATAATGCAGTTATTATCGACAGAAGTATCATAAATATACTTATTACTTTTATTATTATCAATATAACAGGCACTAATAGCCATATTTTACTATTATTATTGCTAGAACTGTAATAATTATACTTATTACTCCCTATATTATCAATATAACATGCATTATTACTCATATAATGCAGTTATTATCGCTAGAACTGTAACAAATATACTTACAACTTTCATTATCATCAATATAACATGCATTATTACCCATATAATGCAGCTATTATCGACAGAAGTATAATAAATATACTTATTACTTTTATTATTATCAATATAACATGCATTATTACCCATATAATGGAGTTATTATCGCTAGGACTGTAATAATTATACTTATTACTCCCGATATTATCAATATAACATGCATTATTACGCATATAATGCAGTTATTATCGCTAGAACTGAAATAAATATACTTTGTTATATCAATCGCGACAATACTGAGTTGGACGAACTCAAGTCTGTAAGGGTTGTAAATCCTTACTCGAATTATTTCGGTATCTCGAATTGATATACGTCTCTAACCGGTTTTTACAGCGGAAAGAGTAGTTCTTTGGATGGTTGAAAATTAGATATGAAGTTTTAAACTTTAACGAATACTGTTTATTATAAAATGCTATGGAGTTTCAGATGTTATCGTGTCGGATGTTGTTAGAATTCTGATTTTTGTCTGAAGAGTTGTCGTGTAGGTAAATTCGTGTGGGTGTGTTTAACTGAGTAATGTACGGGGGTATTTTTCTGTGATTGGAGTAAAAAATGTGTAGTGAGGGGTCTTGTAGGACCGCCTATATGTGACGTCAGGATTTTTGGGAAAAACCCTGAAATGGTCGTGTAACTATGATTTATTAGACGGACCCTTGACTTAAGCGAGCAATAAAGTTAGGATGCACCTCGACGGAAAGAAAACATGTGTTTGAAAAAGCGAAAAGCTAAAAACTATTACTGGCAATAAACGTAGGTATACGGTGACTCTAAAGAAACTCGCGGGGTTCATAACGGCTTCATGAGTTTATTGCTGCTATAGAGGGTCAGAAATCGTGTGGACGATGGTCGTGTTCGTGTAAATGTTAAATATTTTTACAATAATAACGGACGCGGTACCTGGCCGCGTAACATGCTCCCCCCGTTGAGAGGGTACCGATCAAAGCAATAGTGTGTACGTGTGTGAGCTTGTAAATGTATGATAAAATGATCTTAAACATATAAAAATACAAATAAATATGTGTGGTATATCATTAAAAATATCAATTAATGGGATTCTTCATATGCCCCATGGTTGGATGTTCCTCCTAAGATGTCCTGTCCTCAGATATTGGATGTGTGGATATCTCCTCCTGGGATGAGTTGAGGAGAGGTACTAGTTTTTTGACGCTCCTGTCAAACGTGGTTGAACTAGTTTTCACGGTGACCGTGCGGACAACACCGTCGGTACCAGGATGGACGTTAATGACCCTGCCTAGCGGCCACTGTGCTGGTGGTACATTGTCCTCTCGAAGAAGGACTATGGTTCCTTCCTTGATGGGATGACTGCCTTTCATCCACTTATTGCGGCTGGTGATTTCATTTAAATACTCCCGGCGCCAACGATTCCAGAAGTGCTGCTTGATTTGTTGGATATGTTTCCAACTTGACAGCCGATTAGAAGGCATGTCCCTGTAATCTCGCTCAGATAAACTCATTAATGAATCGCCGATAAGGAAGTGGCTAGGTGATAGGACGAGAAGGTCGTTCGGATCGGATGAAATTGGAGTCAGGGGACGGGAGTTTAAAATCGCTTCGATTTCGATGATAAGTGTATTAAAATCTTCAAAGGTAAATAACTCAGACCCTACGACGCGTTTTAAATGATATTTAAAGGCCTTCACAGCGGCTTCCCAAAGTCCACCGAAGTGAGGTGTGTGTGGAGGCATAAAGTGCCACTGGATGAACTGATTTGACACAAAAATATTTAACTTTTCTTTGTGTTCTCTGGATTGGAATAAATCATGAAGTTCGCGCAATTCGTTATTAGCACCGACAAAATTGGTGCCATTATCGGAATAAATATTACTACAATGTCCTCGTCGTGCAATAAATCGCCGCAGAGCTGCTAAGAAGGCGTCGCTTGTAAAGTCGCTAACTAATTCTAAATGTACTGCCTTGACCGCGAGGCATACGAAAACGGCTACGTAGACCTTAATCCTATTTCGATTCCGGTGGCGTTTTTCCTTTATATAAAAGGGTCCGCAATAATCAATACCCACGTTAGAGAATGGTCGAGCTTCTGTAACACGCGCTTCAGGTAGATTACCCATTAAATAGTCGACCGGTGGAGGACGAAACCGACGACAACGGACGCAATCTTTTATAGTTTTCCATACTTGGCTCCGTCCATCGATAGGCCAATATCGTCTTCTAATTGCATATAGTGTGGCCTGTGTTCCAGCGTGGAGTTGTATGCGATGTTCATTTTCAATGATGCGTTCTGTTACCGCTGATTTTGGAAGAATGATCGGATGCTTTTGTGAGAATGGCATGACTGAATGTTTTAATCGACCTCCTACCCGAAGAATCCCATCCTTATCAATAAACGGGTTCAGGCGCTGAAGCTTTCCCTTGACTTCAGATGTTCTTCCGCTGCTGAGGCATCGCAGTTCATCGGCAAAATACGATTGTTGTAACAATTTAATAACTCTATCGCGTGCGAGTTGCAATTCCGAAACGCTGAGATTGTCTTTTTTCGAACGAGATGATCGCCATCGCAAACAACGGGCGACGACGCGAATCAGTTTGTCCCACGATGAAAATCTTGTTAAAATGTTGTTGTCTGAGCAAATGGTCGTCAAACAACATGCCTTTCGTTGATCCGGTATATCATTAATTGCCGGCGGTTCCGAGGTTGGCCAATGCGCTGGATCTTCTGTGAGCCACGATGGACCATGATACCATATCGAAGGTTGAAGAAACTCTTCGGCGGTTTGACCTCGCGAGATGAGATCGGCGGGGTTGTCTTTCGTATTTACATGGTGCCAATCAGATGCGTGTGTGGATCTCTGAATTTCTGCGGTTCTATTGGCTACAAATGTTTTTAATGTGTTCGGAGTAGACGCGATCCAGTGTAAAACGATGGTGGAGTCGCTCCAAAAGAATTGCCGGTTGATGAAAATATGTAAAGCCTTTTTGATTGTTTGTGTTAATGTTACGAGGAGTAATGCTCCACATAACTCTAAACGCGGAATCGACTGTTGTTTTAAAGGGGCTACTCTAGATTTTGCAATTAACAATTCTACGCGGACGCGACCGTGTTTATCGACGGAGCGGAGATACACGCAAGCTCCATACGCCTTCTCGCTCGCGTCGCAGAAACCGTGCAGTTGCAAATCTACCGATGAATCGACGATGGCTTTTCGTTGAAAAGTTACGTTATTCAATAACGGTAGTTGTTTATAGAACCTATCCCATTCATTTTGCATATTTAACGGAAGTGATTCGTCCCAGTCTACTTTGATTGACCAAAGCTTCTGGAGAAAAATCTTTGCAGTTATTATGATCGGCCCAAGAAGACCCAAAGGGTCGTAGATTTTTGCAATTTCTGAACTTATAGTTCGTTTGGTTATATTTTTATGATAATTTGTTTTTACCGCGTAGTGTATTGAATCGTTCGAAGAATTCCAGAACACGCCTAGAGTTTTTAGAGTTGAATCGCCGATAGCGAGTTTTTGATTAATATCTTGTTCCGCTAAACCGTCTAATAAATCCCGATCGTTAGATGCCCATTGTCTTATATATAATCCAGCTTCCTTTAAAAGCAGGGTGAGTTCCTTTCTCAGCAGGATTGCGTCTTCCTTCGTGGCCGCTCCAGTCAGCACGTCATCCACGTAGAAATCTCGTTGCAAGATTTTTGATGCGGTGGGGTAATTATGCTCTTCGTCTTCAGCCAACTTCTGAAGGCAACGAATTGCTAGATACGGCGCTGATGATAATCCGAAAGTTACGGTGTTAAGTTGATACGTTTGAATTTGACCATTGGGATCGCGCCATAGTATTTTCTGAAATCTTCTATCCTCAGGACGAACAAGAAATTGCCTATACATTTTCTCGATGTCGCCCGTGAGGACGAAGCGATGTATGCGAAATCTTAAGATGATGTACAGAAGATCTTCTTGAATCTTCGGACCGATATGTAAAGCATCGTTTAACGATATGCCTGAACTGCTTTTCGCGGAACCATCAAAAACAACTCTTAATTTCGTTGTTTGACTGGTTGTTTTAATTACACCATGATGGGGTAGATAATAACCATCATGATCAGGAGTGTCCTGCGCGATTTTGGACATATGTCCTAAATCCAAATATTCCTGTAGTACGGAATGATATTGCTGTTTCAACGATGGATCCTGTCTCAATTTCCGTTCTAGTGATAGCAGTCTCTTCATCGCCTGTCGCCTCGAATCGCCCAATTGCGTGATCTTCTCATTGACCGGTAAAGCCACGATGTACCTTCCTTCTTCGTTCCGTTCGACGTTGGCCCTGAAATGCTCCTCGCAGATCTTCTCGGATTCTGAAAGATGCTGGATTTGCGGACCATCTTCTAATTCCCAGAAGCGCGTAATATCATCTTGTAGATGCGAAGTACGAATATGATAGTTATTCGCGTGTGATGAGGAAGTTGTTGGAACACTCCCCCCGATTACCCATCCCAGCCTAGTTTTTTGTAAAACTAATGATGGACCGTTGGATGGAGTAAGATTGATCTGTCCTACGCACAGTAGCGACAGCGCTGTTCCTGCGCCGAGCAGCAAGTCGATCGGTGCTGGTCGGTGGAACTCTGGATCCGCAAGGGTAATATTTTTCGGAATCGCGATTAAGCGACGGTCGATCGGCTGATCCGGGATAGCCGAAGAAATCTCAGGAATCGTTAAGAATGTTAACGAGCGTTCGAAATTGTTGCAGCTTGATCTAACGGTGGCAGTGATTGCATTTTTCGATACCGTAGACAGAGAATTGAGGGATCCGACGGGAATTGTACAAGTTGTCTTTGGATGACCGAGACGATCCGCTAGTCGTTCCGTGACAAAATTCGCGGTCGCGCACGTGTCTAACAACGTTCTGCACTGAACGGGTTAAAGATGCTTATCCAGAATATTGAGTCGCGCGGTTACCATTAGATCATCGGTTACGGAATTTAAAAGAAATGTCTTCGAAATAGTGGGGCATTTAGGGATATTTACATGTTCTAGTCATGCTGATGTCGAAGGATGAAACCTGGCAGTTGTATCTTCACTTGTATTAATTCGCGGTGACTGAGAGATATTCCGATCTGGAGAAGGTACAGATTCTGGTCTATGTAGAAGTGTATGATGTTTCCTGTTGCAAATTCGGCATGCTCCCGACGGACATAATCTAATAGGGTGTTTTTCACCCAAACAATTTGGACATAGCGAGGTTCTTTCTATTATTTTTATCCTCTCTTCGACTGATTGTCGTCGAAAGAAGTTACAATATCGCGTATCATGCGAGCCGTTACATATATGACATTTGATGATCGGGGTAGTTACGAATGCGTGTCCCCGCGGTGGAACGAATCTAGCAGGCCTATTATGATCATGTGCGCGAACTATTGATGAAGTTGCGGGTTTGACTATTGCGGCTGGAGCGCAATTTGCCCGTTTTTCGAGAAATTCAAGTAAATTTGTATATGCGGGCATCTGTTTATCCTTAAGAGTAAGTTCCCATTGCCACGCTAAATCTGAATTAATTTTGGATAAAATGATTGAAATTAGCATACTATTCCAAGTTGAAATGTTTTCACCGAGATTTTTCAATGCGCGTAAATGTTGATTGATCGTATCAACTAGATTTCCTAAAGCTTCGGGAGTGTCCCTGGTCAATTTCGGAAGTTCCCGAATCGCGTCACAGTGGCGTAATAAAATTCGTCGCGGACAATCGAATTTATCCTTTAATAAACTAAGAGCATCGTAGTAGTTAGCGTCGGTGATACTAAGGGATTGAATACATGCAGCCGCCTTTCCCGTTAATGTTGATCGTAGATATTGTAGCTTTTGCACCGGTGTGAGATCTTCGTTATTATCAATCATTGATGAGAAGATGTCGAAATATGAAGTCCATTTTTCTATTGTACCGTCGAACGTGGGCAAACGCATTTCGGGAAGTTTTATCGCCATAGGAGCAGTTACGGGTGATGAGGATGCGTCAACCGTATGTCCTGACGCGTTACGTGTCGTTCGGGATGCTTCGATTAAATTATTGGCGCGAGTAATTATTTCGTAGTACTGGGTTTGCACTTCGTATCGTCGTGGACATTCTGTTTCATCTAATTCTTCTAATTGGAATTGAATATCATCGAAACGCTTCCATGCTTCGTTTAAGCCGTTAAGATGAGTTTTAACTAGAGGGATATTCCGCTGTTGCGACTGCTCGACTGTTTCAATGAATCTTGTGAACGTGGTAATTTGCCCGATAATGTTCCCGCGCCTACGTCGTAGAGTACTGAGATTTATTCCTTGTAATGCGGAAATAGACTGACCGGCGGATTGTTCAAGAGTATCGTTAGGCATTTTAGGAAGAAAGAAGGAAAAATAATGGGAATCGGCGAAACAAAAATGAGCCTACCTTTGTTGCGCAGATATCAGGACCCTGCGTTGATGATCCTGCGGATGTCCTTGTGTAGATATCAGGATCGCTGCGTTGGTGATCCTGCGGATGTCCTTATTGTCCAGAGGTCCGGGTAGTTGCGTCAGGACGTTGGACTTGGAGAAATCGAGCTGATGCCCCGATGAATGATCCACGTAGAAAGCTGCGTGGCGATGTGTAGATCTTTGATGATGACGTTGCACGCCCGATGTGGTTATAGATATCACTTTTTAAAAGTCTGTCGTATATTAGAGCACTGATTCCGAACACGCGAATCCGGCTCGAAGGACCAAAAAATGTTATATCAATCGCGACAAGACTGAGTTGGACGAACTCAAGTCTGTAAGGGTTGTAAATCCTTACTCGAATTATTTCGGTATCTCGAATTGATATACGTCTCTAACCGGTTTTTACAGCGGAAAGAGTAGTTCTTTGGATGGTTGAAAATTAGATATGAAGTTTTAAACTTTAACGAATACTGTTTATTATAAAATGCTATGGAGTTTCAGATGTTATCGTGTCGGATGTTGTTAGAATTCTGATTTTTGTCTGAAGAGTTGTCGTGTAGGTAAATTCGTGTGGGTGTGTTTAACTGAGTAATGTACGGGGGTATTTTTCTGTGATTGGAGTAAAAAATGTGTAGTGAGGGGTCTTGTAGGACCGCCTATATGTGACGTCAGGATTTTTGGGAAAAACCCTGAAATGGTCGTGTAACTATGATTTATTAGACGGACCCTTGACTTAAGCGAGCAATAAAGTTAGGATGCACCTCGACGGAAAGAAAACATGTGTTTGAAAAAGCGAAAAGCTAAAAACTATTACTGGCAATAAACGTAGGTATACGGTGACTCTAAAGAAACTCGCGGGGTTCATAACGGCTTCATGAGTTTATTGCTGCTATAGAGGGTCAGAAATCGTGTGGACGATGGTCGTGTTCGTGTAAATGTTAAATATTTTTACAATAATAACGGACGCGGTACCTGGCCGCGTAACAACTTATTACTATTATTATTATCAATATAACATGCACTATTAGGCATATTTTACTATTATTGTCGCTAGAACTATTGTAATTATACTTATTACTCCCGATATTATCAATATAACATGCATTATTACGCAAATAATGCAGGTATTATCGCTAGAACTGTAATAGATATACTTACTACTTTCATTATCATCAATATAACATGCATTATTGCCCATATTATGCAGTTATTATCGCTAGAACTGTAATAATTATACGTATTACTCCCGAAATTATCAATATAACATGCATTATTACGCATATAATGCAGTTATTACCGATAGAACTATAATAAATATACTTATTACTTTTATTATTAGCAATATACCGTGCATTATTACCCATATAATGCAGTTATTATCGCTAGAACCGTAATAATTATACTTATTACTTATATTATTATCAATATAACATGCATTATTACCCATATTATGCAGTTATTATCGCTGGAACTATAATAAATATACGTATAACTTTTATTATCATCAATATAACATGCATTATTACCCATATTATGCAGTTATCTTGGATAGAACTGTAATAAATATACTTATTACATTTATTATTATCAATATTACATGCACTATTTGCCATATTTTACTATTATTATCGCTAGAACTATAATAATTATACTTATTACTCCCTATATTATCAATATAACATGCCTTATTACGCACATAATGCAGTTACTATCGCTAGAACTGTAATGAATATACTTACTACTTTCATTATCATCAATATAACATGCATTATTACCCATATTATGCAGTTATTATCGATAGAACGATAATAAATATACTTATTACTTTTATTATTATCAATATAACAGGCACTAATAGCCATATTTTACTATTATTATCGCTAGAACTGTAATAATTATGCATATTACTCCCGATATTATCAATATAACATGCATTATTAGTCATATAATGCAGTTATTATCGCTAGAACTGTAACAAATATACTTACTACTTTCATTATCACCAATATAACATGCATTATTACCCATATTGTGCAGTTATTATCGCTAGAACTGTAATAATTATACTTATTACTTATATTATTAGCAATATAACGTGCATTATTACCCATATAATGCAGTTATTATCGCTAGAACTGTAACAATTATACTTACTACTTTCATTATCATCAATATAACATGCATTATTACCCATATTGTGTAGTTATTATCGCTAGAACTGTAATAATTATACTTATTACTCCCGATATTATCATTATAACATGCATTATTACCCATATAATGCAGTTATTATCGCTAGAACTGTAATAATTATACTTATTATTTATATTATTATCAATATAACATGCATTATTACCCATATTATGCAGTTATTATCGCTAGAACTGTAATAAATATACTTATTACTTCCAATATTATGAATATAACATGCATTATTACCCATATAATGCAGTTATTATCGACAGAAGTATAATAAATATACTTATTACTTTTATTATTATCAATATAACATGCATTATTACCCGTATAATGCAGTTATTATCGCTCGAACTGTAATAATTATACGTATTACTTATATTATTATCAATATAACATGCATTATTACCCATATAATGCAGTTATTATCGACAGAAGTATAATAAATATACTTATTACTTATATTATTATCAATATAACATGCATTATTACGCAAATAATGCAGTTATTATCGCTAGAACTGTAATAAATATACTTACTACTTTCATTATCATCAATATAATATGCATTATTGCCCATATTATGCAGTTATTATCGCTAGAAGTGTAATAACTATACTTATTACTCCCGATATTATCAATATAACATGCATTATTACCCATATAATGCAGTTATTATCGACAGAAGTATAATAAATATACTTACTACTTTCATTATCGTCAATATAACATGCACTAATAGCCATATTTTACTATTATTATCGCTAGAACTGTAATAATTATACTTATTACTCCCGATATTATCAATATAACATGCATTATTACTCATATAATGCAGTTATTATCGCTGGAACTGTAACAAATATACTTACTACTTTCATTATCATCAATATAACATGCATTATTACCCATAGTGTGCAGTTATTATCGATAGAACTATAATAAATATACTTATTACTTTTATTATTATCAATATAACAGGCACTAGTAGCCATATTTTACTAGTATTATCGGTAGAACTGTAATAATTATACTTATTACTCCCGATATTATCAATATAGCATCCATTATTACCCATATAATGCAGTTATTATCGCTAGAACTCTAATAAATATACTTACTACTTTCATTATCATCAATATAACATGCATTATTACCCATAGTGTGCAGTTATTATCGATAGAACTATAATAAATATACTTATTACTTTTATTATTATGAATATAACAGGCACTAGTAGCCATATTTTACTAGTATTATCGCTAGCACTGTAATAATTATACTTATTACTCCCGATATTATCAATATAACATCCGTTATTACCCATATTATGCAGTTATTATCGCTAGAACTATAATAAATATACTTATTACTTTTATTATTAGCAATATACCGTGCATTATTACCCATATAATGCAGTTATTATCGCTAGAACCGTAATAATTATACTTATTACTTATATTATTATCAATATAACATGCATTATTACCCATATTATGCAGTTATTATCGCTGGAACTATAATAAATATACGTATAACTTTTATTATCATCAATATAACATGCATTATTACCCATATTATGCAGTTATCTTGGATAGAACTGTAATAAATATACTTATTACATTTATTATTATCAATATTACATGCACTATTTGCCATATTTTACTATTATTATCGCTAGAACTATAATAATTATACTTATTACTCCCTATATTATCAATATAACATGCCTTATTACGCACATAATGCAGTTACTATCGCTAGAACTGTAATGAATATACTTACTACTTTCATTATCATCAATATAACATGCATTATTACCCATATTATGCAGTTATTATCGATAGAACGATAATAAATATACTTATTACTTTTATTATTATCAATATAACAGGCACTAATAGCCATATTTTACTATTATTATCGCTAGAACTGTAATAATTATACATATTACTCCCGATATTATCAATATAACATGCATTATTAGTCATATAATGCAGTTATTATCGCTAGAACTGTAACAAATATACTTACTACTTTCATTATCACCAATATAACATGCATTATTACCCATATTGTGCAGTTATTATCGCTAGAACTGTAATAATTATACTTATTACTCCCGATATTATCATTATAACATGCATTATTTCCCATATTATGCAGTTATTATCGCTAGAACTGTAATAAATATACTTATTACTTCCAATATTATGAATATAACATGCATTATTACCCATATAATGCAGTTATTATCGACAGAAGTATAATAAATATACTTATTACTTTTATTATTATCAATATAACATGCATTATTACCCGTATAATGCAGTTATTATCGCTCGAACTGTAATAATTATACGTATTACTTATATTATTATCAATATAACATGCATTATTACCCATATAATGCAGTTATTATCGACAGAAGTATAATAAATATACTTATTACTTATATTATTATCAATATAACATGCATTATTACGCAAATAATGCAGTTATTATCGCTAGAACTGTAATAAATATACTTACTACTTTCATTATCATCAATATAATATGCATTATTGCCCATATTATGCAGTTATTATCGCTAGAACTGTAATAACTATACTTATTACTCCCGATATTATCAATATAACATGCATTATTACCCATATAATGCAGTTATTATCGACAGAAGTATAATAAATATACTTACTACTTTCATTATCGTCAATATAACATGCACTAATAGCCATATTTTACTATTATTATCGCTAGAACTGTAATAATTATACTTATTACTCCCGATATTATCAATATAACATGCATTATTACTCATATAATGCAGTTATTATCGCTGGAACTGTAACAAATATACTTACTACTTTCATTATCATCAATATAACATGCATTATTACCCATAGTGTGCAGTTATTATCGATAGAACTATAATAAATATACTTATTACTTTTATTATTATCAATATAACAGGCACTAGTAGCCATATTTTACTAGTATTATCGGTAGAACTGTAATAATTATACTTATTACTCCCGATATTATCAATATAGCATCCATTATTACCCATATAATGCAGTTATTATCGCTAGAACTCTAATAAATATACTTACTACTTTCATTATCATCAATATAACATGCATTATTACCCATAGTGTGCAGTTATTATCGATAGAACTATAATAAATATACTTATTACTTTTATTATTATCAATATAACAGGCACTAGTAGCCATATTTTACTAGTATTATCGGTAGAACTGTAATAATTATACTTATTACTCCCGATATTATCAATATAGCATCCATTATTACCCATATAATGCAGTTATTATCGCTAGAACTCTAATAAATATACTTACTACTTTCATTATCATCAATATAACATGCATTATTACCCATAGTGTGCAGTTATTATCGATAGAACTATAATAAATATACTTATTACTTTTATTATTATGAATATAACAGGCACTAGTAGCCATATTTTACTAGTATTATCGCTAGCACTGTAATAATTATACTTATTACTCCCGATATTATCAATATAACATCCGTTATTACCCATATTATGCAGTTATTATCGCTAGAACTATAATAAATATACTTATTACTTTTATTATTAGCAATATACCGTGCATTATTACCCATATAATGCAGTTATTATCGCTAGAACCGTAATAATTATACTTATTACTTATATTATTATCAATATAACATGCATTATTACCCATATTATGCAGTTATTATCGCTGGAACTATAATAAATATACGTATAACTTTTATTATCATCAATATAACATGCATTATTACCCATATTATGCAGTTATCTTGGATAGAACTGTAATAAATATACTTATTACATTTATTATTATCAATATTACATGCACTATTTGCCATATTTTACTATTATTATCGCTAGAACTATAATAATTATACTTATTACTCCCTATATTATCAATATAACATGCCTTATTACGCACATAATGCAGTTACTATCGCTAGAACTGTAATGAATATACTTACTACTTTCATTATCATCAATATAACATGCATTATTACCCATATTATGCAGTTATTATCGATAGAACGATAATAAATATACTTATTACTTTTATTATTATCAATATAACAGGCACTAATAGCCATATTTTACTATTATTATCGCTAGAACTGTAATAATTATACATATTACTCCCGATATTATCAATATAACATGCATTATTAGTCATATAATGCAGTTATTATCGCTAGAACTGTAACAAATATACTTACTACTTTCATTATCACCAATATAACATGCATTATTACCCATATTGTGCAGTTATTATCGCTAGAACTGTAATAATTATACTTATTACTCCCGATATTATCATTATAACATGCATTATTACCCATATTATGCAGTTATTATCGCTAGAACTGTAATAAATATACTTATTACTTCCAATATTATGAATATAACATGCATTATTACCCATATAATGCAGTTATTATCGACAGAAGTATAATAAATATACTTATTACTTTTATTATTATCAATATAACATGCATTATTACCCGTATAATGCAGTTATTATCGCTCGAACTGTAATAATTATACGTATTACTTATATTATTATCAATATAACATGCATTATTACCCATATAATGCAGTTATTATCGACAGAAGTATAATAAATATACTTATTACTTATATTATTATCAATATAACATGCATTATTACGCAAATAATGCAGTTATTATCGCTAGAACTGTAATAAATATACTTACTACTTTCATTATCATCAATATAATATGCATTATTGCCCATATTATGCAGTTATTATCGCTAGAACTGTAATAACTATACTTATTACTCCCGATATTATCAATATAACATGCATTATTACCCATATAATGCAGTTATTATCGACAGAAGTATAATAAATATACTTACTACTTTCATTATCGTCAATATAACATGCACTAATAGCCATATTTTACTATTATTATCGCTAGAACTGTAATAATTATACTTATTACTCCCGATATTATCAATATAACATGCATTATTACTCATATAATGCAGTTATTATCGCTGGAACTGTAACAAATATACTTACTACTTTCATTATCATCAATATAACATGCATTATTACCCATAGTGTGCAGTTATTATCGATAGAACTATAATAAATATACTTATTACTTTTATTATTATCAATATAACAGGCACTAGTAGCCATATTTTACTAGTATTATCGGTAGAACTGTAATAATTATACTTATTACTCCCGATATTATCAATATAGCATCCATTATTACCCATATAATGCAGTTATTATCGCTAGAACTCTAATAAATATACTTACTACTTTCATTATCATCAATATAACATGCATTATTACCCATAGTGTGCAGTTATTATCGATAGAACTATAATAAATATACTTATTACTTTTATTATTATGAATATAACAGGCACTAGTAGCCATATTTTACTAGTATTATCGCTAGCACTGTAATAATTATACTTATTACTCCCGATATTATCAATATAACATCCGTTATTACCCATATTATGCAGTTATTATCGCTAGAACTATAATAAATATACGTATTACTTTTATTATCATCAATATAGCACGCATTATTACCCATATTATGCAGTTATTATCGCTAGAACTGTAATAATAATACCTATTACTTATATTATTAGCAATATAACGTGCATTATTACCCATATAATGCAGTTATTATCGCTAGAACTGTAATAATTATACTTATTACTTATATTATTATCAATATAACATGCATTATCACCCATATAATGCAGTTATTATCGACAGAAGTATCATAAATATACTTATTACTTTTATTATTATCAATATAACAGGCACTAATAGCCATATTTTACTATTATTATTGCTAGAACTGTAATAATTATACTTATTACTCCCTATATTATCAATATAACATGCATTATTACTCATATAATGCAGTTATTATCGCTAGAACTGTAACAAATATACTTACAACTTTCATTATCATCAATATAACATGCATTATTACCCATATAATGCAGCTATTATCGACAGAAGTATAATAAATATACTTATTACTTTTATTATTATCAATATAACATGCATTATTACCCATATAATGGAGTTATTATCGCTAGAACTGTAACAATTATACTTACTACTTTCATTATCATCAATATAACATGCATTGTTACCCATATTGTGTAGTTATTATCGCTAGAACTGTAATAATTATACTTATTACTCCCGATATTATCATTATAACATGCATTATTACCCATATAATGCAGTTATTATCGCTAGAACTGTAATAATTATACTTATTATTTATATTATTATCAATATAACATGCATTATTACCCATATTATGCAGTTATTATCGCTAGAACTGTAATAAATATACTTATTACTTCCAATATTATGAATATAACATGCATTATTACCCATATAATGCAGTTATTATCGACAGAAGTATAATAAATATACTTATTACTTTTATTATTATCAATATAACATGCATTATTACCCGTATAATGCAGTTATTATCGCTCGAACTGTAATAATTATACGTATTACTTATATTATTATCAATATAACATGCATTATTACCCATATAATGCAGTTATTATCGACAGAAGTATAATAAATATACTTATTACTTATATTATTATCAATATAACATGCATTATTACGCAAATAATGCAGTTATTATCGCTAGAACTGTAATAAATATACTTACTACTTTCATTATCATCAATATAATATGCATTATTGCCCATATTATGCAGTTATTATCGCTAGAACTGTAATAACTATACTTATTACTCCCGATATTATCAATATAACATGCATTATTACCCATATAATGCAGTTATTATCGATAGAAGTATAATAAATATACTTACTACTTTCATTATCGTCAATATAACATGCACTAATAGCCATATTTTACTATTATTATCGCTAGAACTGTAATAATTATACTTATTACTCCCGATATTATCAATATAACATGCATTATTACTCATATAATGCAGTTATTATCGCTGGAACTGTAACAAATATACTTACTACTTTCATTATCATCAATATAACATGCATTATTACCCATAGTGTGCAGTTATTATCGATAGAACTATAATAAATATACTTATTACTTTTATTATTATAAATATAACAGGCACTAGTAGCCATATTTTACTAGTATTATCGGTAGAACTGTAATAATTATACTTATTACTCCCGATATTATCAATATAGCATCCATTATTACCCATATAATGCAGTTATTATCGCTAGAACTCTAATAAATATACTTACTACTTTCATTATCATCAATATAACATGCATTATTACCCATAGTGTGCAGTTATTATCGATAGAACTATAATAAATATACTTATTACTTTTATTATTATGAATATAACAGGCACTAGTAGCCATATTTTACTAGTATTATCGCTAGCACTGTAATAATTATACTTATTACTCCCGATATTATCAATATAACATCCGTTATTACCCATATTATGCAGTTATTATCGCTAGAACTATAATAAATATACGTATTACTTTTATTATCATCAATATAGCACGCATTATTACCCATATTATGCAGTTATTATCGCTAGAACTGTAATAATAATACCTATTACTTATATTATTAGCAATATAACGTGCATTATTACCCATATAATGCAGTTATTATCGCTAGAACTGTAATAATTATACTTATTACTTATATTATTATCAATATAACATGCATTATCACCCATATAATGCAGTTATTATCGACAGAACTATCATAAATATACTTATTACTTTTATTATTATCAATATAACAGGCACTAATAGCCATATTTTACTATTATTATTGCTAGAACTGTAATAATTATACTTATTACTCCCTATATTATCAATATAACATGCATTATTACTCATATAATGCAGTTATTATCGCTAGAACTGTAACAAATATACCTACAACTTTCATTATCATCAATATAACATGCATTATTACCCATATAATGCAGCTATTATCGACAGAAGTATAATAAATATACTTATTACTTTTATTATTATCAATATAACATGCATTATTACCCATATAATGGAGTTATTATCGCTAGGACTGTAATAATTATACTTATTACTCCCGATATTATCAATATAACATGCATTATTACGCATATAATGCAGTTATTATCGCTAGAACTGTAACAAATATACTTACTACTTTCATTATCATCAATATAACATGCATTATTACCCATATTGGGCAGTTATTACCCATAGAACTATAATAAATATACTTATTACTTTTATTATTATCAATATAACATGCACTATTAGGCATATTTTACTATTATTGTCGCTAGAACTATTGTAGTTATACTTATTACTCCCGATATTATCAATATAACATGCATTATTACGCAAATAATGCAGGTATTATCGCTAGAACTGTAATAGATATACTTACTACTTTCATTATCATCAATATAACATGCATTATTGCCCATATTATGCAGTTATTATCGCTAGAACTGTAATAATTATACGTATTACTCCCGAAATTATCAATATAACATGCATTATTACGCATATAATGCAGTTATTACCGATAGAACTATAATAAATATACTTATTACTTTTATTATTAGCAATATACCGTGCATTATTACCCATATAATGCAGTTATTATCGCTAGAACCGTAATAATTATACTTATTACTTATATTATTATCAATATAACATGCATTATTACCCATATTATGCAGTTATTATCGCTGGAACTATAATAAATATACGTATAACTTTTATTATCATCAATATAACATGCATTATTACCCATATTATGCAGTTATCTTGGATAGAACTGTAATAAATATACTTATTACATTTATTATTATCAATATTACATGCACTATTTGCCATATTTTACTATTATTATCGCTAGAACTATAATAATTATACTTATTACTCCCTATATTATCAATATAACATGCCTTATTACGCACATAATGCAGTTACTATCGCTAGAACTGTAATGAATATACTTACTACTTTCATTATCATCAATATAACATGCATTATTACCCATATTATGCAGTTATTATCGATAGAACGATAATAAATATACTTATTACTTTTATTATTATCAATATAACAGGCACTAATAGCCATATTTTACTATTATTATCGCTAGAACTGTAATAATTATACATATTACTCCCGATATTATCAATATAACATGCATTATTAGTCATATAATGCAGTTATTATCGCTAGAACTGTAACAAATATACTTACTACTTTCATTATCACCAATATAACATGCATTATTACCCATATTGTGCAGTTATTATCGCTAGAACTGTAATAATTATACTTATTACTTATATTATTAGCAATATAACATGCATTATTACCCATATAATGCAGTTATTATCGACAGAAGTATAATAAATATACTTATTACTTTTATTATTATCAATATAACAGGCACTAATAGCCATATTTTACTATTATTATCGCTAGAACTGTAATAATTATACATATTACTCCCGATATTATCAATATAACATGCATTATTAGTCATATAATGCAGTTATTATCGCTAGAACTGTAACAAATATACTTACTACTTTCATTATCATCAATATAACATGCATTATTACCCATATTGTGCAGTTATTATCGCTAGAACTGTAATAATTATACTTATTACTCCCGATATTATCATTATAACATGCATTATTACCCATATAATGCAGTTATTATCGCTAGAACTGTAATAATTATACTTATTACTTATATTATTATCAATATAACAGGCACTAATAGCCATATTTTACTATTATTATTGCTAGAACTGTAATAATTATACTTATTACTTATATTATTATCAATATAACATGCTTTATTACCCACATAATGGCGTTATTATCGCTAGAACTGTAATAATTATACTTATTACTTATATTATTATCAATATAACATGCATTATTACCCATATAATGGAGTTATTATCTCTAGAACTGTAATAATTATACTTATTATTTATATTATTATCAATATAACATGCATTATTACCCATATAATGCAGTTATTATCGACAGAAGTATAATAAATATACTTATTACTTTTATTATTATCAATATAACAGGCACTAATAGCCATATTTTACTTTTATTATCGCTAGAACTGTAATAATTATACTTATTACTCCCGATAATATCAACATAACATGCATTATTACTCATATAATGCAGTTATTATCGCTAGAACTGTAACAATTATACTTACTACTTTCATTATCATCAATATAACATGCATTATTACCCATATTGTGTAGTTATTATCGCTAGAACTGTAATAATTATACTTATTACTTATATTATTATCAATATAACGTGCATTATTACCCATATAAGGCAGTTATTATCGATAGAACTGAAATAAATATACTTATTACTATTATTATTATCAATATAACATGCACAATTAGGCATATTTTACTATTATTGTCGCTAGAACTATTGTAATTATACTTATTACTCCCGATATTATCAATATAACATGCATTATTACGCAAATAATGCAGGTATTACCGCTAGAACTGTAATAGATATACTTACTACTTTCATTATCATCAATATAACATGCATTATTGCCCATATTATGCAGTTATTATCGCTAGAACTGTAATAATTATACTTATTACTTATATTATTATCAATATAACATGCATTATTACCCATATTATGCAGTTATTATCGCTAGAACTGTAATAAATATACTTATTACTTCCAATATTATGAATATAACATGCATTATTACCCATGTAATGCAGTTATTATCGCTAAAACTGTAATAATTATACTTATTACTTATATTATTATCAATATAACATGCATTATTACCCATATAATGGAGTTATTATCTCTAGAACTGTAATAATTATACTTATTATTTATATTATTATCAATATAACATGCATTATTACCCATATAATGCAGTTATTATCGGCAGAAGTATAATAAATATACTTATTACTTTTATTATTATCAATATAACAGGCACTAATAGCCATATTTTACTTTTATTATCGCTAGAACTGTAATAATTATACTTATTACTCCCGATATTATCAACATAACATGCATTATTACTCATATAATGCAGTTATTATCGCTAGAACTGTAACAATTATACTTACCACTTTCATTATCATCAATATAACATGCATTATTACCCATATTGTGTAGTTATTATCGCTAGAACTGTAATAATTATACTTATTACTCCCGATATTATCATTATAACATGCAGTATTACCCATATAATGCAGTTATTATCGCTAGAACTGTAATAATTATACTTATTATTTATATTATTATCAATATAACATGCATTATTACCCATATTATGCAGTTATTATCGCTAGAACTGTAATAAATATACTTATTACTTCCAATATTATGAATATAACATGCATTATTACCCATGTAATGCAGTTATTATCGCTAAAACTGTAATAATTATACTTATTACTTATATGATTAGCAATATAACGTGCATTATTACCCATACAATGCAGTTATTATCGCTAGAACTGTCATAATTATACTTATTACTTATATTATTATCAATATAACATGCATTATTACCCATATAATGGAGTTATTATCTCTAGAACTGTAATAATTATACTTATTACTTATATTATTATCAATATAACATGCATTATTACCCATATAATGCAGTTATTATCGACAGAAGTATAGTAAATATACTTATTACTTTTATTATTATCAATATAACAGGCACTAATAGCCATATTTTACTATTATTATCGCTAGAACTGTAATAATTATACATATTACTCCCGATATTATCAATATAACATGCATTATTAGTCATATAATGCAGTTATTATCGCTAGAACTGTAACAAATATACTTACTACTTTCATTATCATCAATATAACATGCATTATTACCCATATTGTGCAGTTATTATCGCTAGAACTGTAATAATTATACTTATTACTTATATTATTATCAATATAACATGCATTATTACCCATATAATGGAGTTATTATCGCTAGAACTGTAACAATTATACTTACTACTTTCATTATCATCAATATAACATGCATTATTACCCATATTGTGTAGTTATTATCGCTAGAACTGTAATAATTATACTTATTACTCCCGATATTATCATTATAACATGCATTATTACCCATATAATGCAGTTATTATCGCTAGAACTGTAATAATTATACTTATTACTTATATTATTATCAATATAACAGGCACTAATAGCCATATTTTACTATTATTATCGCTAGAACTGTAATAATTATACTTATTACTTATATTATTATCAATATAACATGCTTTATTACCCACATAATGGAGTTATTATCGCTAGAACTGTAATAATTATACTTATTACTTATATTATTATCAATATAACATGCATTATTACCCATATAATGGAGTTATTATCTCTAGAACTGTAATAATTATACTTATTATTTATATTATTATCAATATAACATGCATTATTACCCATATAATGCAGTTATTATCGACAGAAGTATAATAAATATACTTATTACTTTTATTATTATCAATATAACAGGCACTAATAGCCATATTTTACTTTTATTATCGCTAGAACTGTAATAATTATACTTATTACTCCCGATATTATCAACATAACATGCATTATTACTCATATAATGCAGTTATTATCGCTAGAACGGTAACAATTATACTTACTACTTTCATTATCATCAATATAACATGCATTATTACCCATATTGTGTAGTTATTATCGCTAGAACTGTAATAATTATACTTATTACTTATATTATTATCAATATAACGTGCATTATTGCCCATATAAGGCAGTTATTATCGATAGAACTGAAATAAATATACTTATTACTATTATTATTATCAATATAACATGCACAATTAGGCATATTTTACTATTATTGTCGCTAGAACTATTGTAATTATACTTATTACTCCCGATATTATCAATATAACATGCATTATTACGCAAATAATGCAGGTATTACCGCTAGAACTGTAATAGATATACTTACTACTTTCATTATCATCAATATAACATGCATTATTACCCATATTATGCAGTTATTATCGATAGAACTGTAATAAATATACTTATTACTTTTATTTTTATCAATATAACATGCACTATTTGCCATATTTTACTATTATTATCGCTAGAACTATAATAATTGTACTTATTACTCCCGATATTATCAATATAACATGCATTATTAGTCATATAATGCAGTTATTATCGCTAGAACTGTAACAAATATACTTACTACTTTCATTATCACCAATATAACATGCATTATTACCCATATTGTGCAGTTATTATCGCTAGAACTGTAATAATTATACTTATTACTTATATTATTAGCAATATAACGTGCATTATTACCCATATAATGCAGTTATTATCGCTAGAACTGTAACAATTATACTTACTACTTTCATTATCATCAATATAACATGCATTATTACCCATATTGTGTAGTTATTATCGCTAGAACTGTAATAATTATACTTATTACTCCCGATATTATCATTATAACATGCATTATTACCCATATAATGCAGTTATTATCGCTAGAACTGTAATAATTATACTTATTACTTATATTATTATCAAAATAACATGCATTATTACCCATATAATGCAGTTATTATCGCTAGAACTGTAATAATTATACTTATTACTTATATTATTAGCAATATAACGTGCATTATTACCCATATAATGCAGTTATTATCGCTAGAACTGTAATAATTATACTTATTACTTATATTATTATCAATATAACATGCATTATTACCCATATAATGGAGTTATTATCTCTAGAACTGTAATAATTATACTTATTATTTATATTATTATCAATATAACATGCATTATTACCCATATAATGCAGTTATTATCGACAGAAGTATAATAAATATACTTATTACTTTTATTATTATCAATATAACAGGCACTAATAGCCATATTTTACTTTTATTATCGCTAGAACTGTAATAATTATACTTATTACTCCCGATATTATCAACATAACATGCATTATTACTCATATAATGCAGTTATTATCGCTAGAACTGTAACAATTATACTTACTACTTTCATTATCATCAATATAACATGCATTATTACCCATATTGTGTAGTTATTATCGCTAGAACTGTAATAATTATACTTATTACTCCCGATATTATCATTATAACATGCAGTATTACCCATATAATGCAGTTATTATCGCTAGAACTGTAATAATTATACTTATTATTTATATTATTATCAATATAACATGCATTATTACCCATATTATGCAGTTATTATCGCTAGAACTGTAATAAATATACTTATTACTTCCAATATTATGAATATAACATGCATTATTACCCATGTAATGCAGTTATTATCGCTAAAACTGTAATAATTATACTTATTACTTATATGATTAGCAATATAACGTGCATTATTACCCATACAATGCAGTTATTATCGCTAGAACTGTCATAATTATACTTATTACTTATATTATTATCAATATAACATGCATTATTACCCATATAATGGAGTTATTATCTCTAGAACTGTAATAATTATACTTATTATTTATATTATTATCAATATAACATGCATTATTATCCATATAATGCAGTTATTATCGACAGAAGTATAATAAATATACTTATTACTTTTATTATTATCAATATAACAGGCACTAATAGCCATATTTTACTTTTATTATCGCTAGAACTGTAATAATTATACTTATTACTCCCGATATTATCAACATAACATGCATTATTACTCATATAATGCAGTTATTATCGCTAGAACTGTAACAATTATACTTACCACTTTCATTATCATCAATATCACATGCATTATTACCCATATTGTGTAGTTATTATCGCTAGAACTGTAATAATTATACTTATTACTCCCGATATTATCATTATAACATGCAGTATTACCCATATAATGCAGTTATTATCGCTAGAACTGTAATAATTATACTTATTATTTATATTATTATCAATATAACATGCATTATTACCCATATTATGCAGTTATTATCGCTAGAACTGTAATAAATATACTTATTACTTCCAATATTATGAATATAACATGCATTATTACTCATATAATGCAGTTATTATCGCTGGAACTGTAACAAATATACTTACTACTTTCATTATCATCAATATAACATGCATTATTACCCATAGTGTGCAGTTATTATCGCTGGAACTATAATAAATATACGTATAACTTTTATTATCATCAATATAACATGCATTATTACCCATATTATGCAGTTATCTTGGATAGAACTGTAATAAATATACTTATTACATTTATTATTATCAATATTACATGCACTATTTGCCATATTTTACTATTATTATCGCTAGAACTATAATAATTATACTTATTACTCCCTATATTATCAATATAACATGCCTTATTACGCACATAATGCAGTTACTATCGCTAGAACTGTAATGAATATACTTACTACTTTCATTATCATCAATATAACATGCATTATTACCCATATTATGCAGTTATTATCGATAGAACGATAATAAATATACTTATTACTTTTATTATTATCAATATAACAGGCACTAATAGCCATATTTTACTATTATTATCGCTAGAACTGTAATAATTATACATATTACTCCCGATATTATCAATATAACATGCATTATTAGTCATATAATGCAGTTATTATCGCTAGAACTGTAACAAATATACTTACTACTTTCATTATCACCAATATAACATGCATTATTACCCATATTGTGCAGTTATTATCGCTAGAACTGTAATAATTATACTTATTACTTATATTATTAGCAATATAACGTGCATTATTACCCATATAATGCAGTTATTATCGCTAGAACTGTAACAATTATACTTACTACTTTCATTATCATCAATATAACATGCATTATTACCCATATTGTGTAGTTATTATCGCTAGAACTGTAATAATTATACTTATTACTCCCGATATTATCATTATAACATGCATTATTACCCATATAATGCAGTTATTATCGCTAGAACTGTAATAATTATACTTATTACTTATATTATTATCAAAATAACATGCATTATTACCCATATAATGCAGTTATTATCGCTAGAACTGTAATAATTATACTTATTACTTATATTATTAGCAATATAACGTGCATTATTACCCATATAATGCAGTTATTATCGCTAGAACTGTAATAATTATACTTATTACTTATATTATTATCAATATAACATGCATTATTACCCATATAATGGAGTTATTATCTCTAGAACTGTAATAATTATACTTATTATTTATATTATTATCAATATAACATGCATTATTACCCATATAATGCAGTTATTATCGACAGAAGTATAATAAATATACTTATTACTTTTATTATTATCAATATAACAGGCACTAATAGCCATATTTTACTTTTATTATCGCTAGAACTGTAATAATTATACTTATTACTCCCGATATTATCAACATAACATGCATTATTACTCATATAATGCAGTTATTATCGCTAGAACTGTAACAATTATACTTACTACTTTCATTATCATCAATATAACATGCATTATTACCCATATTGTGTAGTTATTATCGCTAGAACTGTAATAATTATACTTATTACTCCCGATATTATCATTATAACATGCAGTATTACCCATATAATGCAGTTATTATCGCTAGAACTGTAATAATTATACTTATTATTTATATTATTATCAATATAACATGCATTATTACCCATATTATGCAGTTATTATCGCTAGAACTGTAATAAATATACTTATTACTTCCAATATTATGAATATAACATGCATTATTACCCATGTAATGCAGTTATTATCGCTAAAACTGTAATAATTATACTTATTACTTATATGATTAGCAATATAACGTGCATTATTACCCATACAATGCAGTTATTATCGCTAGAACTGTCATAATTATACTTATTACTTATATTATTATCAATATAACATGCATTATTACCCATATAATGGAGTTATTATCTCTAGAACTGTAATAATTATACTTATTATTTATATTATTATCAATATAACATGCATTATTATCCATATAATGCAGTTATTATCGACAGAAGTATAATAAATATACTTATTACTTTTATTATTATCAATATAACAGGCACTAATAGCCATATTTTACTTTTATTATCGCTAGAACTGTAATAATTATACTTATTACTCCCGATATTATCAACATAACATGCATTATTACTCATATAATGCAGTTATTATCGCTAGAACTGTAACAATTATACTTACCACTTTCATTATCATCAATATAACATGCATTATTACCCATATTGTGTAGTTATTATCGCTAGAACTGTAATAATTATACTTATTACTCCCGATATTATCATTATAACATGCAGTATTACCCATATAATGCAGTTATTATCGCTAGAACTGTAATAATTATACTTATTATTTATATTATTATCAATATAACATGCATTATTACCCATATTATGCAGTTATTATCGCTAGAACTGTAATAAATATACTTATTACTTCCAATATTATGAATATAACATGCATTATTACCCATGTAATGCAGTTATTATCGCTAAAACTGTAATAATTATACTTATTACTTATATGATTAGCAATATAACGTGCATTATTACCCATACAATGCAGTTATTATCGCTAGAACTGTCATAATTATACTTATTACTTATATTATTATCAATATAACATGCATTATTACCCATATAATGGAGTTATTATCTCTAGAACTGTAATAATTATACTTATTACTTATATTATTATCAATATAACATGCATTATTACCCATATAATGCAGTTATTATCGACAGAAGTATAGTAAATATACTTATTACTTTTATTATTATCAATATAACAGGCACTAATAGCCATATTTTACTATTATTATCGCTAGAACTGTAATAATTATACATATTACTCCCGATATTATCAATATAACATGCATTATTAGTCATATAATGCAGTTATTATCGCTAGAACTGTAATAATTATACTTATTACTTATATTATTATCAATATAACATGCATTATTACCCATATAATGGAGTTATTATCTCTAGAACTGTAATAATTATACTTATTATTTATATTATTATCAATATAACATGCATTATTACCCATATAATGCAGTTATTATCGACAGAAGTATAATAAATATACTTATTACTTTTATTATTATCAATATAACAGGCACTAATAGCCATATTTTACTTTTATTATCGCTAGAACTGTAATAATTATACTTATTACTCCCGATATTATCAACATAACATGCATTATTACTCATATAATGCAGTTATTATCGCTAGAACTGTAACAATTATACTTACTACTTTCATTATCATCAATATAACATGCATTATTACCCATATTGTGTAGTTATTATCGCTAGAACTGTAATAATTATACTTATTACTTATATTATTATCAATATAACGTGCATTATTACCCATATAAGGCAGTTATTATCGATAGAACTGAAATAAATATACTTATTACTATTATTATTATCAATATAACATGCACAATTAGGCATATTTTACTATTATTGTCGCTAGAACTATTGTAATTATACTTATTACTCCCGATATTATCAATATAACATGCATTATTACGCAAATAATGCAGGTATTACCGCTAGAACTGTAATAGATATACTTACTACTGTCATTATCATCAATATAACATGCATTATTACCCATATTATGCAGTTATTATCGATAGAACTGTAATAAATATACTTATTACTTTTATTTTTATCAATATAACATGCACTATTTGTCATATTTTACTATTATTATCGCTAGAACTATAATAATTGTACTTATTACTCCCGATATTATCAATATAACATGCATTATTACCCATATAATGCAGTTATTATCGACAGAAGTATAATAAATATACTTATTGCTTTTATTATTATCAATATAACAGGCACTAATAGCCATATTTTACTATTATTATCGCTAGAACTGTAATAATTATACTTATTACTCCCGATATTATCAATATAACATGCATTATTACTCATATAATGCAGTTATTATCGCTGGAACTGTAACAAATATACTTACTACTTTCATTATCATCAATATAACATGCATTATTACCCATAGTGTGCAGTTATTATCGATAGAACTATAATAAATATACTTATTACTTTTATTATTATCAATATAACAGGCACTAGTAGCCATATTTTACTAGTATTATCGCTAGAACTGTAATAATTATACTTATTACTCCCGATATTATCAATATAACATCCATTATTACCCATATAATGCAGTTATTATCGCTAGAACTCTAATAAATATACTTACTACTTTCCTTATCATCAATATAACATGCATTATTACCCATATAATGCAGTTATTATCGACAGAAGTATAATAAATATACTTATTACTTTTATTATTATCAATATAACAGGCACTAATAGCCATATTTTACTATTATTATCGCTAGAACTATAATAATTGTACTTATTACTCCCGATATTACCAATATAACATGCATTATTACGCAAATAATGCAGTTATTATCGACAGAAGTATAATAAATATACTTAGTACTTTTATTATTATCAATATAACAGGCACTAGTAGCCATATTTTACTAGTATTATCGCTAGCACTGTAATAATTATACTTATTACTCCCGATATTATCAATATAACATCCATTATTACCCATATTATGCAGTAATTATCGCTAGAACTATAATAAATATACGTATTACTTTTATTATCATCAATATAGCACGCATTATTACCCATATTATGCAGTTATTATCGCTAGAACTGTAACAAATATACTTACTACTTTCATTATCATCAATATAACATGCATTATTACCCATATTGTGCAGTTATTACCGATAGAAATATAATAAATATACTTATTACTTTTATTATTATTAATATAACATGCATTATTACCCGTATAATGCAGTTATTATCGCTAGAACTGTAATAATTATAGTTATTACTTATATTATTATCAATATAACATGCATTATTACCTATATAATGGGGTTATTATCCCTAGAACTGTAATAATTATACTTATTACTTATATTATTATCAATATAACATGCACTATTACCCATATAATGCAGTTATTATCGACAGAAGTATAATATATATACTTATTACTTTTATTATTATCAATATAACAGGCACTAATAGCCATATTTTACTTTTATTATCGCTAGAACTGTAATAATTATACTTATTACTTCCGATATTATCAACATAACATGCATTATTACCCATATAATGCAGTTATTATCGCTAGAACTGTAACAATTATACTTACTACATTCATTATCATCAATATAACATGCATTATTACCCATATTGTGTAGTTATTATCGCTAGAACTGTAATAATTATACTTATTACTTATATTATTATCAATATAACGTGCATTATTACCCATATAAGGCAGTTATTATCGATAGAACTGAAATAAATATACTTATTACTATTATTATTATCAATATAACATGCACTATTAGGCATATTTTACTATTATTGTCGCTAGAACTATTGTAATTATACTTATTACTCCCGATATTATCAATATAACATGCATTATTACGCAAATAATGCAGGTATTATCGCTAGATCTGTAATAGATATACTTACTACTTTCATTATCATCAATATAACATGCATTATTGCCCATATTATGCAGTTATTATCGCTAGAACTGTAATAATTATACGTATTACTCCCGAAATTATCAATATAACATGCATTATTACGCATATAATGCAGTTATTACCGATAGAACTATAATAAATATACTTATTACTTTTATTATTAGCAATATACCGTGCATTATTACCCATATAATGCAGTTATTATCGCTAGAACCGTAATAATTATACTTATTACTTATATTATTATCAATATAACATGCATTATTACCCATATTATGCAGTTATTATCGCTGGAACTATAATAAATATACGTATAACTTTTATTATCATCAATATAACATGCATTATTACCCATATTATGCAGTTATCTTGGATAGAACTGTAATAAATATACTTATTACATTTATTATTATCAATATTACATGCACTATTTGCCATATTTTACTATTATTATCGCTAGAACTATAATAATTATACTTATTACTCCCTATATTATCAATATAACATGCCTTATTACGCACATAATGCAGTTACTATCGCTAGAACTGTAATGAATATACTTACTACTTTCATTATCATCAATATAACATGCATTATTACCCATATTATGCAGTTATTATCGATAGAACGATAATAAGTATACTTATTACTTTTATTATTATCAATATAACAGGCACTAATAGCCATATTTTACTATTATTATCGCTAGAACTGTAATAATAATACATATTACTCCCGATATTATCAATATAACATGCATTATTAGTCATATAATGCAGTTATTATCGCTAGAACTGTAACAAATATACTTACTACTTTCATTATCACCAATATAACATGCATTATTACCCATATTGTGCAGTTATTATCGCTAGAACTGTAATAATTATACTTATTACTTATATTATTAGCAATATAACGTGCATTATTACCCATATAATGCAGTTATTATCGCTAGAACTGTAACAATTATACTTACTACTTTCATTATCATCAATATAACATGCATTATTACCCATATTGTGTAGTTATTATCGCTAGAACTGTAATAATTATACTTATTACTCCCGATATTATCATTATAACATGCATTATTACCCATATAATGCAGTTATTATCGACAGAAGTATAGTAAATATACTTATTACTTTTATTATTATCAATATAACAGGCACTAATAGCCATATTTTACTATTATTATCGCTAGAACTGTAATAATTATAGTTATTACTTATATTATTATCAATATAACATGCATTATTACCCATATAATGGAGTTATTATCTCTAGAACTGTAATAATTATACTTATTACTTATATTATTATCAATATAACATGCATTATTACCCATATAATGCAGTTATTATCGACAGAAGTATAGTAAATATACTTATTACTTTTATTATTATCAATATAACAGGCACTAATAGCCATATTTTACTATTATTATCGCTAGAACTGTAATAATTATACATATTACTCCCGATATTATCAATATAACATGCATTATTAGTCATATAATGCAGTTATTATCGCTAGAACTGTAACAAATATACTTACTACTTTCATTATCATCAATATAACATGCATTATTACCCATATTGTGCAGTTATTATCGCTAGAACTGTAATAATTATACTTATTACTTATATTATTATCAATATAACATGCATTATTACCCATATAATGGAGTTATTATCGCTAGAACTGTAACAATTATACTTACTACTTTCATTATCATCAATATAACATGCATTATTACCCATATTGTGCAGTTATTACCGATAGAAATATAATAAATATACTTATTACTTTTATTATTATTAATATAACATGCATTATTACCCGTATAATGCAGTTATTATCGCTAGAACTGTAATAATTATAGTTATTACTTATATTATTATCAATATAACATGCATTATTACCTATATAATGGGGTTATTATCCCTAGAACTGTAATAATTATACTTATTACTTATATTATTATCAATATAACATGCACTATTACCCATATAATGCAGTTATTATCGACAGAAGTATAATATATATACTTATTACTTTTATTATTATCAATATAACAGGCACTAATAGCCATATTTTACTTTTATTATCGCTAGAACTGTAATAATTATACTTATTACTTCCGATATTATCATCATAACATGCATTATTACCCATATAATGCAGTTATTATCGCTAGAACTGTAACAATTATACTTACTACATTCATTATCATCAATATAACATGCATTATTACCCATATTGTGTAGTTATTATCGCTAGAACTGTAATAATTATACTTATTACTCCCGATATTATCATTATAACATGCATTATTACCCATATAATGCAGTTATTATCGCTAGAACTGTAATAATTATACTTATTACTTATATTATTATCAAAATAACATGCATTATTACCCATATAATGCAGTTATTATCGCTAGAACTGTAATAATTATACTTATTACTTATATTATTAGCAATATAACGTGCATTATTACCCATATAATGCAGTTATTATCGCTAGAACTGTAATAATTATACTTATTACTTATATTATTATCAATATAACATGCATTATTACCCATATAATGGAGTTATTATCTCTAGAACTGTAATAATTATACTTATTATTTATATTATTATCAATATAACATGCATTATTACCCATATAATGCAGTTATTATCGACAGAAGTATAATAAATATACTTATTACTTTTATTATTATCAATATAACAGGCACTAATAGCCATATTTTACTTTTATTATCGCTAGAACTGTAATAATTATACTTATTACTCCCGATATTATCAACATAACATGCATTATTACTCATATAATGCAGTTATTATCGCTAGAACTGTAACAATTATACTTACTACTTTCATTATCATCAATATAACATGCATTATTACCCATATTGTGTAGTTATTATCGCTAGAACTGTAATAATTATACTTATTACTCCCGATATTATCATTATAACATGCAGTATTACCCATATAATGCAGTTATTATCGCTAGAACTGTAATAATTATACTTATTATTTATATTATTATCAATATAACATGCATTATTACCCATATTATGCAGTTATTATCGCTGGAACTGTAATAAATATACTTATTACTTCCAATATTATGAATATAACATGCATTATTACCCATGTAATGCAGTTATTATCGCTAAAACTGTAATAATTATACTTATTACTTATATGATTAGCAATATAACGTGCATTATTACCCATACAATGCAGTTATTATCGCTAGAACTGTCATAATTATACTTATTACTTATATTATTATCAATATAACATGCATTATTACCCATATAATGGAGTTATTATCTCTAGAACTGTAATAATTATACTTATTATTTATATTATTATCAATATAACATGCATTATTACCCATATAATGCAGTTATTATCGACAGAAGTATAATAAATATACTTATTACTTTTATTATTATCAATATAACAGGCACTAATAGCCATATTTTACTTTTATTATCGCTAGAACTGTAATAATTATACTTATTACTCCCGATATTATCAACATAACATGCATTATTACTCATATAATGCAGTTATTATCGCTAGAACTGTAACAATTATACTTACCACTTTCATTATCATCAATATAACATGCATTATTACCCATACTGTGTAGTTATTATCGCTAGAACTGTAATAATTATACTTATTACTCCCGATATTATCATTATAACATGCAGTATTACCCATATAATGCAGTTATTATCGCTAGAACTGTAATAATTATACTTATTATTTATATTATTATCAATATAACATGCATTATTACCCATATTATGCAGTTATTATCGCTAGAACTGTAATAAATATACTTATTACTTCCAATATTATGAATATAACATGCATTATTACCCATGTAATGCAGTTATTATCGCTAAAACTGTAATAATTATACTTATTACTTATATGATTAGCAATATAACGTGCATTATTACCCATACAATGCAGTTATTATCGCTAGAACTGTCATAATTATACTTATTACTTATATTATTATCAATATAACATGCATTATTACCCATATAATGGAGTTATTATCTCTAGAACTGTAATAATTATACTTATTACTTATATTATTATCAATATAACATGCATTATTACCCATATAATGCAGTTATTATCGACAGAAGTATAGTAAATATACTTATTACTTTTATTATTATCAATATAACAGGCACTAATAGCCATATTTTACTATTATTATCGCTAGAACTGTAATAATTATACATATTACTCCCGATATTATCAATATAACATGCATTATTAGTCATATAATGCAGTTATTATCGCTAGAACTGTAACAAATATACTTACTACTTTCATTATCATCAATATAACATGCATTATTACCCATATTGTGCAGTTATTATCGCTAGAACTGTAATAATTATACTTATTACTTATATTATTATCAATATAACATGCATTATTACCCATATAATGGAGTTATTATCGCTAGAACTGTAACAATTATACTTACTACTTTCATTATCATCAATATAACATGCATTATTACCCATATTGTGTAGTTATTATCGCTAGAACTGTAATAATTATACTTATTACTCCCGATATTATCATTATAACATGCATTATTACCCATATAATGCAGTTATTATCGACAGAAGTATAATAAATATACTTATTACTTTTATTATTATCAATATAACAGGCACTAATAGCCATATTTTACTTTTATTATCGCTAGAACTGTAATAATTATACTTATTACTCCCGATATTATCAACATAACATGCATTATTACTCATATAATGCAGTTATTATCGCTAGAACTGTAACAATTATACTTACTACTTTCATTATCATCAATATAACATGCATTATTACCCATATTGTGTAGTTATTATCGCTAGAACTGTAATAATTATACTTATTACTTATATTATTATCAATATAACGTGCATTATTACCCATATAAGGCAGTTATTATCGATAGAACTGAAATAAATATACTTATTACTATTATTATTATCAATATAACATGCACAATTAGGCATATTTTACTATTATTGTCGCTAGAACTATTGTAATTATACTTATTACTCCCGATATTATCAATATAACATGCATTATTACGCAAATAATGCAGGTATTACCGCTAGAACTGTAATAGATATACTTACTACTGTCATTATCATCAATATAACATGCATTATTACCCATATTATGCAGTTATTATCGATAGAACTGTAATAAATATACTTATTACTTTTATTTTTATCAATATAACATGCACTATTTGTCATATTTTACTATTATTATCGCTAGAACTATAATAATTGTACTTATTACTCCCGATATTATCAATATAACATGCATTATTACCCATATAATGCAGTTATTATCGACAGAAGTATAATAAATATACTTATTGCTTTTATTATTATCAATATAACAGGCACTAATAGCCATATTTTACTATTATTATCGCTAGAACTGTAATAATTATACTTATTACTCCCGATATTATCAATATAACATGCATTATTACTCATATAATGCAGTTATTATCGCTGGAACTGTAACAAATATACTTACTACTTTCATTATCATCAATATAACATGCATTATTACCCATATTATGCAGTTATTATCGATAGAACTGTAATAAATATACTTATTACTTTTATTTTTATCAATATAACATGCACTATTTGCCATATTTTACTATTATTATCGCTAGAACTATAATAATTGTACTTATTACTCCCGATATTATCAATATAACATGCATTATTACCCATATAATGCAGTTATTATCGACAGAAGTATAATAAATATACTTATTACTTTTATTATTATCAATATAACAGGCACTAATAGCCATATTTTACTATTATTATCGCTAGAACTATAATAATTGTACTTATTACTCCCGATATTACCAATATAACATGCATTATTACGCAAATAATGCAGTTATTATCGACAGAAGTATAATAAATATACTTAGTACTTTTATTATTATCAATATAACAGGCACTAGTAGCCATATTTTACTAGTATTATCGCTAGCACTGTAATAATTATACTTATTACTCCCGATATTATCAATATAACATCCATTATTACCCATATTATGCAGTAATTATCGCTAGAACTATAATAAATATACGTATTACTTTTATTATCATCAATATAGCACGCATTATTACCCATATTATGCAGTTATTATCGCTAGAACTGTAACAAATATACTTACTACTTTCATTATCATCAATATAACATGCATTATTACCCATATTGTGCAGTTATTACCGATAGAAATATAATAAATATACTTATTACTTTTATTATTATTAATATAACATGCATTATTACCCGTATAATGCAGTTATTATCGCTAGAACTGTAATAATTATAGTTATTACTTATATTATTATCAATATAACATGCATTATTACCTATATAATGGGGTTATTATCCCTAGAACTGTAATAATTATACTTATTACTTATATTATTATCAATATAACATGCACTATTACCCATATAATGCAGTTATTATCGACAGAAGTATAATATATATACTTATTACTTTTATTATTATCAATATAACAGGCACTAATAGCCATATTTTACTTTTATTATCGCTAGAACTGCAATAATAATACTTATTACTTCCGATATTATCAACATAACATGCATTATTACCCATATAATGCAGTTATTATCGCTAGAACTGTAACAATTATACTTACTACATTCATTATCATCAATATAACATGCATTATTACTCATATTGTGTAGTTATTATCGCTAGAACTGTAATAATTATACTTATTACTTATATTATTATCAATATAACGTGCATTATTACCCATATAAGGCAGTTATTATCGATAGAACTGAAATAAATATACTTATTACTATTATTATTATCAATATAACATGCACTATTAGGCATATTTTACTATTATTGTCGCTAGAACTATTGTAATTATACTTATTACTCCCGATATTATCAATATAACATGCATTATTACGCAAATAATGCAGGTATTATCGCTAGATCTGTAATAGATATACTTACTACTTTCATTATCATCAATATAACATGCATTATTGCCCATATTATGCAGTTATTATCGCTAGAACTGTAATAATTATACGTATTACTCCCGAAATTATCAATATAACATGCATTATTACGCATATAATGCAGTTATTACCGATAGAACTATAATAAATATACTTATTACTTTTATTATTAGCAATATACCGTGCATTATTACCCATATAATGCAGTTATTATCGCTAGAACCGTAATAATTATACTTATTACTTATATTATTATCAATATAACATGCATTATTACCCATATTATGCAGTTATTATCGCTGGAACTATAATAAATATACGTATAACTTTTATTATCATCAATATAACATGCATTATTACCCATATTATGCAGTTATCTTGGATAGAACTGTAATAAATATACTTATTACATTTATTATTATCAATATTACATGCACTATTTGCCATATTTTACTATTATTATCGCTAGAACTATAATAATTATACTTATTACTCCCTATATTATCAATATAACATGCCTTATTACGCACATAATGCAGTTACTATCGCTAGAACTGTAATGAATATACTTACTACTTTCATTATCATCAATATAACATGCATTATTACCCATATTGTGCAGTTATTATCGCTAGAACTGTAATAATTATACTTATTACTTATATTATTAGCAATATAACGTGCATTATTACCCATATAATGCAGTTATTATCGCTAGAACTGTAACAATTATACTTACTACTTTCATTATCATCAATATAACATGCATTATTACCCATATTGTGTAGTTATTATCGCTAGAACTGTAATAATTATACTTATTACTCCCGATATTATCATTATAACATGCATTATTACCCATATAATGCAGTTATTATCGACAGAAGTATAGTAAATATACTTATTACTTTTATTATTATCAATATAACAGGCACTAATAGCCATATTTTACTATTATTATCGCTAGAACTGTAATAATTATAGTTATTACTTATATTATTATCAATATAACATGCATTATTACCCATATCATGGAGTTATTATCTCTAGAACTGTAATAATTATACTTATTACTTATATTATTATCAATATAACATGCATTATTACCCATATAATGCAGTTATTATCGACAGAAGTATAGTAAATATACTTATTACTTTTATTATTATCAATATAACAGGCACTAATAGCCATATTTTACTATTATTATCGCTAGAACTGTAATAATTATACATATTACTCCCGATATTATCAATATAACATGCATTATTAGTCATATAATGCAGTTATTATCGCTAGAACTGTAACAAATATACTTACTACTTTCATTATCATCAATATAACATGCATTATTACCCATATTGTGCAGTTATTATCGCTAGAACTGTAATAATTATACTTATTACTTATATTATTATCAATATAACATGCATTATTACCCATATAATGGAGTTATTATCGCTAGAACTGTAACAATTATACTTACTACTTTCATTATCATCAATATAACATGCATTATTACCCATATTGTGTAGTTATTATCGCTAGAACTGTAATAATTATACTTATTACTTATATTATTATCAATATAACGTGCATTATTACCCATATAAGGCAGTTATTATCGATAGAACTGAAATAAATATACTTATTACTATTATTTTTATCAATATAACATGCACAATTAGGCATATTTTACTATTATTGTCGCTAGAACTATTGTAATTATACTTATTACTCCCGATATTATCAATATAACATGCATTATTACGCAAATAATGCAGGTATTACCGCTAGAACTGTAATAGATATACTTACTACTTTCATTATCATCAATATAACATGCATTATTACCCATATTATGCAGTTATTATCGATAGAACTGTAATAAATATACTTATTACTTTTATTTTTATCAATATAACATGCACTATTTGCCATATTTTACTATTATTATCGCTAGAACTATAATAATTGTACTTATTACTCCCGATATTATCAATATAACATGCATTATTACCCATATAATGCAGTTATTATCGACAGAAGTATAATAAATATACTTATTGCTTTTATTATTATCAATATAACAGGCACTAATAGCCATATTTTACTATTATTATCGCTAGAACTGTAATAATTATACTTATTACTCCCGATATTATCAATATAACATGCATTATTACTCATATAATGCAGTTATTATCGCTGGAACTGTAATAATTATACTTATTACTTATATTATTATCAATATAACATGCATTATTACCCATATAAGGCAGTTATTATCGATAGAACTGAAATAAATATACTTATTACTATTATTATTATCAATATAACATGCACTATTAGGCATATTTTACTATTATTGTCGCTAGAACTATTGTAATTATACTTATTACTCCCGATATTATCAATATAACATGCATTATTACGCAAATAATGCAGGTATTATCGCTAGATCTGTAATAGATATACTTACTACTTTCATTATCATCAATATAACATGCATTATTGCCCATATTATGCAGTTATTATCGCTAGAACTGTAATAATTATACGTATTACTCCCGAAATTATCAATATAACATGCATTATTACGCATATAATGCAGTTATTACCGATAGAACTATAATAAATATACTTATTACTTTTATTATTAGCAATATACCGTGCATTATTACCCATATAATGCAGTTATTATCGCTAGAACCGTAATAATTATACTTATTACTTATATTATTATCAATATAACATGCATTATTACCCATATTATGCAGTTATTATCGCTGGAACTATAATAAATATACGTATAACTTTTATTATCATCAATATAACATGCATTATTACCCATATTATGCAGTTATCTTGGATAGAACTGTAATAAATATACTTATTACATTTATTATTATCAATATTACATGCACTATTTGCCATATTTTACTATTATTATCGCTAGAACTATAATAATTATACTTATTACTCCCTATATTATCAATATAACATGCCTTATTACGCACATAATGCAGTTACTATCGCTAGAACTGTAATGAATATACTTACTACTTTCATTATCATCAATATAACATGCATTATTACCCATATTGTGCAGTTATTATCGCTAGAACTGTAATAATTATACTTATTACTTATATTATTAGCAATATAACGTGCATTATTACCCATATAATGCAGTTATTATCGCTAGAACTGTAACAATTATACTTACTACTTTCATTATCATCAATATAACATGCATTATTACCCATATTGTGTAGTTATTATCGCTAGAACTGTAATAATTATACTTATTACTCCCGATATTATCATTATAACATGCATTATTACCCATATAATGCAGTTATTATCGACAGAAGTATAGTAAATATACTTATTACTTTTATTATTATCAATATAACAGGCACTAATAGCCATATTTTACTATTATTATCGCTAGAACTGTAATAATTATAGTTATTACTTATATTATTATCAATATAACATGCATTATTACCCATATAATGGAGTTATTATCTCTAGAACTGTAATAATTATACTTATTACTTATATTATTATCAATATAACATGCATTATTACCCATATAATGCAGTTATTATCGACAGAAGTATAGTAAATATACTTATTACTTTTATTATTATCAATATAACAGGCACTAATAGCCATATTTTACTATTATTATCGCTAGAACTGTAATAATTATACATATTACTCCCGATATTATCAATATAACATGCATTATTAGTCATATAATGCAGTTATTATCGCTAGAACTGTAACAAATATACTTACTACTTTCATTATCATCAATATAACATGCATTATTACCCATATTGTGCAGTTATTATCGCTAGAACTGTAATAATTATACTTATTACTTATATTATTATCAATATAACATGCATTATTACCCATATAATGGAGTTATTATCGCTAGAACTGTAACAATTATACTTACTACTTTCATTATCATCAATATAACATGCATTATTACCCATATTGTGTAGTTATTATCGCTAGAACTGTAATAATTATACTTATTACTTATATTATTATCAATATAACGTGCATTATTACCCATATAAGGCAGTTATTATCGATAGAACTGAAATAAATATACTTATTACTATTATTATTATCAATATAACATGCACAATTAGGCATATTTTACTATTATTGTCGCTAGAACTATTGTAATTATACTTATTACTCCCGATATTATCAATATAACATGCATTATTACGCAAATAATGCAGGTATTACCGCTAGAACTGTAATAGATATACTTACTACTTTCATTATCATCAATATAACATGCATTATTACCCATATTATGCAGTTATTATCGATAGAACTGTAATAAATATACTTATTACTTTTATTTTTATCAATATAACATGCACTATTTGCCATATTTTACTATTATTATCGCTAGAACTATAATAATTGTACTTATTACTCCCGATATTATCAATATAACATGCATTATTACCCATATAATGCAGTTATTATCGACAGAAGTATAATAAATATACTTATTGCTTTTATTATTATCAATATAACAGGCACTAATAGCCATATTTTACTATTATTATCGCTAGAACTGTAATAATTATACTTATTACTCCCGATATTATCAATATAACATGCATTATTACTCATATAATGCAGTTATTATCGCTGGAACTGTAATAATTATACTTATTACTTATATTATTATCAATATAACATGCATTATTACCCATATAATGCAGTTATTATCGACAGAAGTATAATAAATATACTTAGTACTTTTATTATTATCAATATAACAGGCACTAGTAGCCATATTTTACTAGTATTATCGCTAGAACTGTAATAATTATACTTATTACTCCCGATATTATCAATATAACATCCATTATTACCCATATTATGCAGTTATTATCGCTAGAACTATAATAAATATACTTACTACTTTCATTATCATCAATATAACATGCATTATTACCCATATTATGCAGTTATTATCGATAGAACTGTAATAAATATACTTATTACTTTTATTTTTATCAATATAACATGCACTATTTGCCATATTTTACTATTATTATCGCTAGAACTATAATAATTGTACTTATTACTCCCGATATTATCAATATAACATGCATTATTACCCATATAATGCAGTTATTATCGACAGAAGTATAATAAATATACTTATTACTTTTATTATTATCAATATAACAGGCACTAATAGCCATATTTTACTATTATTATCGCTAGAACTATAATAATTGTACTTATTACTCCCGATATTACCAATATAACATGCATTATTACGCAAATAATGCAGTTATTATCGACAGAAGTATAATAAATATACTTAGTACTTTTATTATTATCAATATAACAGGCACTAGTAGCCATATTTTACTAGTATTATCGCTAGAACTGTAATAATTATACTTATTACTCCCGATATTATCAATATAACATCCATTATTACCCATATTATGCAGTTATTATCGCTAGAACTGTAATAATTATACGTATTACTCCCGAAATTATCAATATAACATGCATTATTACACATATAATGCAGTTATTACCGATAGAACTATAATAAATATACTTATTACTTTTATTATTAGCAATATACCGTGCATTATTACCCATATAATGCAGTTATTATCGCTAGAACCGTAATAATTATACTTATTACTTATATTATTATCAATATAACATGCATTATTACCCATATTATGCAGTTATTATCGCTGGAACTATAATAAATATACGTATAACTTTTATTATCATCAATATAACATGCATTATTACCCATATTATGCAGTTATCTTGGATAGAACTGTAATAAATATACTTATTACATTTATTATTATCAATATTACATGCACTATTTGCCATATTTTACTATTATTATCGCTAGAACTATAATAATTATACTTATTACTCCCTATATTATCAATATAACATGCCTTATTACGCACATAATGCAGTTACTATCGCTAGAACTGTAATGAATATACTTACTACTTTCATTATCATCAATATAACATGCATTATTACCCATATTATGCAGTTATTATCGATAGAACGATAATAAGTATACTTATTACTTTTATTATTATCAATATAACAGGCACTAATAGCCATATTTTACTATTATTATCGCTAGAACTGTAATAATTATACATATTACTCCCGATATTATCAATATAACATGCATTATTAGTCATATAATGCAGTTATTATCGCTAGAACTGTAACAAATATACTTACTACTTTCATTATCACCAATATAACATGCATTATTACCCATATTGTGCAGTTATTATCGCTAGAACTGTAATAATTATACTTATTACTTATATTATTAGCAATATAACGTGCATTATTACCCATATAATGCAGTTATTATCGCTAGAACTGTAACAATTATACTTACTACTTTCATTATCATCAATATAACATGCATTATTACCCATATTGTGTAGTTATTATCGCTAGAACTGTAATAATTATACTTATTACTCCCGATATTATCATTATAACATGCATTATTACCCATATAATGCAGTTATTATCGACAGAAGTATAGTAAATATACTTATTACTTTTATTATTATCAATATAACAGGCACTAATAGCCATATTTTACTATTATTATCGCTAGAACTGTAATAATTATAGTTATTACTTATATTATTATCAATATAACATGCATTATTACCCATATAATGGAGTTATTATCTCTAGAACTGTAATAATTATACTTATAACTTATATTATTATCAATATAACATGCATTATTACCCATATAATGCAGTTATTATCGACAGAAGTATAGTAAATATACTTATTTCTTTTATTATTATCAATATAACAGGCACTAATAGCCATATTTTACTATTATTATCGCTAGAACTGTAATAATTATACATATTACTCCCGATATTATCAATATAACATGCATTATTAGTCATATAATGCAGTTATTATCGCTAGAACTGTAACAAATATACTTACTACTTTCATTATCATCAATATAACATGCATTATTACCCATATTGTGCAGTTATTATCGCTAGAACTGTAATAATTATACTTATTACTTATATTATTATCAATATAACATGCATTATTACCCATATAATGGAGTTATTATCGCTAGAACTGTAACAATTATACTTACTACTTTCATTATCATCAATATAACATGCATTATTACCCATATTGTGTAGTTATTATCGCTAGAACTGTAATAATTATACTTATTACTTATATTATTATCAATATAACGTGCATTATTACCCATATAAGGCAGTTATTATCGATAGAACTGAAATAAATATACTTATTACTATTATTATTATCAATATAACATGCACAATTAGGCATATTTTACTATTATTGTCGCTAGAACTATTGTAATTATACTTATTACTCCCGATATTATCAATATAACATGCATTATTACGCAAATAATGCAGGTATTACCGCTAGAACTGTAATAGATATACTTACTACTTTCATTATCATCAATATAACATGCATTATTACCCATATTATGCAGTTATTATCGATAGAACTGTAATAAATATACTTATTACTTTTATTTTTATCAATATAACATGCACTATTTGCCATATTTTACTATTATTATCGCTAGAACTATAATAATTGTACTTATTACTCCCGATATTATCAATATAACATGCATTATTACCCATATAATGCAGTTATTATCGACAGAAGTATAATAAATATACTTATTGCTTTTATTATTATCAATATAACAGGCACTAATAGCCATATTTTACTATTATTATCGCTAGAACTGTAATAATTATACTTATTACTCCCGATATTATCAATATAACATGCATTATTACTCATATAATGCAGTTATTATCGCTGGAACTGTAATAATTATACTTATTACTTATATTATTATCAATATAACATGCATTATTACCCATATAATGCAGTTATTATCGACAGAAGTATAATAAATATACTTAGTACTTTTATTATTATCAATATAACAGGCACTAGTAGCCATATTTTACTAGTATTATCGCTAGAACTGTAATAATTATACTTATTACTCCCGATATTATCAATATAACATCCATTATTACCCATATTATGCAGTTATTATCGCTAGAACTATAATAAATATACTTACTACTTTCATTATCATCAATATAACATGCATTATTACCCATATTATGCAGTTATTATCGATAGAACTGTAATAAATATACTTATTACTTTTATTTTTATCAATATAACATGCACTATTTGCCATATTTTACTATTATTATCGCTAGAACTATAATAATTGTACTTATTACTCCCGATATTATCAATATAACATGCATTATTACCCATATAATGCAGTTATTATCGACAGAAGTATAATAAATATACTTATTACTTTTATTATTATCAATATAACAGGCACTAATAGCCATATTTTACTATTATTATCGCTAGAACTATAATAATTGTACTTATTACTCCCGATATTACCAATATAACATGCATTATTACGCAAATAATGCAGTTATTATCGACAGAAGTATAATAAATATACTTAGTACTTTTATTATTATCAATATAACAGGCACTAGTAGCCATATTTTACTAGTATTATCGCTAGAACTGTAATAATTATACTTATTACTCCCGATATTATCAATATAACATCCATTATTACCCATATTATGCAGTTATTATCGCTAGAACTATAATAAATATACGTATTACTTTTATTATCATCAATATAACACGCATTATTACCCATATTATGCAGTTATTATCGCTAGAACTGTAATAATAATACTTATTACTTATATTATTAGCAATATAACGTGCATTATTACCCATATAATGCAGTTATTATCGCTAGAACTGTAATAATTATACTTATTACTTATATTATTATCAATATAACATGCATTATCACCCATATAATGCAGTTATTATCGACAGAAGTATCATAAATATACTTATTACTTTTATTATTATCAATATAACAGGCACTAATAGCCATATTTTACTATTATTATCGCTAGAACTGTAATAATTATACTTATTACACCCTATATTATCAATATAACATGCATTATTACTCATATAATGCAGTTATTATCGCTAGAACTGTAACAAATATACTTACAACTTTCATTATCATCAATATAACATGCATTATTACCCATATAATGCAGCTATTATCGACAGAAGTATAATAAATATACTTATTACTTTTATTATTATCAATATAACATGCATTATTACCCGTATAATGCAGTTATTATCGCTCGAACTGTAATAATTATACGTATTACTTATATTATTATCAATATAACATGCATTATTACCCATATAATGCAGTTATTATCGACAGAAGTATAATAAATATACTTATTACTTATATTATTATCAATATAACATGCATTATTACGCAAATAATGCAGTTATTATCGCTAGAACTGTAATAAATATACTTACTACTTTCATTATCATCAATATAATATGCATTATTGCCCATATTATGCAGTTATTATCGCTAGAACTGTAATAACTATACTTATTACTCCCGATATTATCAATATAACATGCATTATTACCCATATAATGCAGTTGTTATCGACAGAAGTATAATAAATATACTTACTACTTTCATTATCGTCAATATAACATGCATTATTACCCATATTATGCAGTTATTATCGATAGAACTGTAATAAATATATTTATTACTTTTATTTTTATCAATATAACATGCACTATTTGCCATATTTTACTATTATTATCGATAGAACTATAATAATTATACTTATTACTCCCGATATTATCAATATAACATGCATTATTACTCATATAATGCAGTTATTATCGCTAGAACTGTAACAAATATACTTACAACTTTCATTATCATCAATATAACATGCATTATTACCCATATAATGCAGCTATTATCGACAGAAGTATAATAAATATACTTATTACTTTTATTATTATCAATATAACATGCATTATTACCCGTATAATGCAGTTATTATCGCTCGAACTGTAATAATTATACGTATTACTTATATTATTATCAATATAACATGCATTATTACCCATATAATGCAGTTATTATCGACAGAAGTATAATAAATATACTTATTACTTATATTATTATCAATATAACATGCATTATTACGCAAATAATGCCGTTATTATCGCTAGAACTGTAATAAATATACTTACTACTTTCATTATCATCAATATAATATGCATTATTGCCCATATTATGCAGTTATTATCGCTAGAACTGTAATAACTATACTTATTACTCCCGATATTATCAATATAACATGCATTATTACCCATATAATGCAGTTATTATCGACAGAAGTATAATAAATATACTTACTACTTTCATTATCGTCAATATAACATGCACTAATAGCCATATTTTACTATTATTATCGCTAGAACTGTAATAATTATACTTATTACTCCCGATATTATCAATATAACATGCATTATTACTCATATAATGCAGTTATTATCGCTGGAACTGTAACAAATATACTTACTACTTTCATTATCATCAATATAACATGCATTATTACCCATAGTGTGCAGTTATTATCGATAGAACTGTAATAAATATACTTATTACTTTTATTTTTATCAATATAACATGCACTATTTGCCATATTTTACTATTATTATCGCTAGAACTATAATAATTGTACTTATTACTCCCGATATTATCAATATAACATGCATTATTACCCATATAATGCAGTTATTATCGACAGAAGTATAATAAATATACTTATTACTTTTATTATTATCAATATAACAGGCACTAATAGCCATATTTTACTATTATTATCGCTAGAACTATAATAATTGTACTTATTACTCCCGATATTACCAATATAAGATGCATTATTACGCAAATAATGCAGTTATTATCGACAGAAGTATAATAAATATACTTAGTACTTTTATTATTATCAATATAACAGGCACTAGTACCCATATTTTACTAGTATTATCGCTAGCACTGTAATAATTATACTTATTACTCCCGATATTATCAATATAACATCCATTATTACCCATATTATGCAGTTATTATCGCTAGAACTATAATAAATATACGTATTACTTTTATTATCATCAATATAACACGCATTATTACCCATATTATGCAGTTATTATCGCTAGAACTGTAATAATAATACTTATTACTTATATTATTAGCAATATAACGTGCATTATTACCCATATAATGCAGTTATTATCGCTAGAACTGTAATAATTATACTTATTACTTATATTATTATCAATATAACATGCATTATCACCCATATAATGCAGTTATTATCGACAGAAGTATCATAAATATACTTATTACTTTTATTATTATCAATATAACAGGCACTAATAGCCATATTTTACTATTATTATCGCTAGAACTGTAATAATTATACTTATTACACCCTATATTATCAATATAACATGCATTATTACTCATATAATGCAGTTATTATCGCTAGAACTGTAACAAATATACTTACAACTTTCATTATCATCAATATAACATGCATTATTACCCATATAATGCAGCTATTATCGACAGAAGTATAATAAATATACTTATTACTTTTATTATTATCAATGTAACATGCATTATTACCCGTATAATGCAGTTATTATCGCTCGAACTGTAATAATTATACGTATTACTTATATTATTATCAATATAACATGCATTATTACCCATATAATGCAGTTATTATCGACAGAAGTATAATAAATATACTTATTACTTATATTATTATCAATATAACATGCATTATTACGCAAATAATGCAGTTATTATCGCTAGAACTGTAATAAATATACTTACTACTTTCATTATCATCAATATAATATGCATTATTGCCCATATTATGCAGTTATTATCGCTAGAACTGTAATAACTATACTTATTACTCCCGATATTATCAATATAACATGCATTATTACCCATATAATGCAGTTATTATCGACAGAAGTATAATAAATATACTTACTACTTTCATTATCGTCAATATAACATGCATTATTACCCATATTATGCAGTTATTATCGATAGAACTGTAATAAATATATTTATTACTTTTATTTTTATCAATATAACATGCACTATTTGCCATATTTTACTATTATTATCGATAGAACTATAATAATTATACTTATTACTCCCGATATTATCAATATAACATGCATTATTACTCATATAATGCAGTTATTATCGCTAGAACTGTAACAAATATACTTACAACTTTCATTATCATCAATATAACATGCATTATTACCCATATAATGCAGCTATTATCGACAGAAGTATAATAAATATACTTATTACTTTTATTATTATCAATATAACATGCATTATTACCCGTATAATGCAGTTATTATCGCTCGAACTGTAATAATTATACGTATTACTTATATTATTATCAATATAACATGCATTATTACCCATATAATGCAGTTATTATCGACAGAAGTATAATAAATATACTTATTACTTATATTATTATCAATATAACATGCATTATTACGCAAATAATGCAGTTATTATCGCTAGAACTGTAATAAATATACTTACTACTTTCATTATCATCAATATAATATGCATTATTGCCCATATTATGCAGTTATTATCGCTAGAACTGTAATAACTATACTTATTACTCCCGATATTATCAATATAACATGCATTATTACCCATATAATGCAGTTATTATCGACAGAAGTATAATAAATATACTTACTACTTTCATTATCGTCAATATAACATGCATTATTACCCATATTATGCAGTTATTATCGATAGAACTGTAATAAATATATTTATTACTTTTATTTTTATCAATATAACATGCACTATTTGCCATATTTTACTATTATTATCGATAGAACTATAATAATTATACTTATTACTCCCGATATTATCAATATAACATGCATTATTACTCATATAATGCAGTTATTATCGCTAGAACTGTAACAAATATACTTACAACTTTCATTATCATCAATATAACATGCATTATTACCCATATAATGCAGCTATTATCGACAGAAGTATAATAAATATACTTATTACTTTTATTATTATCAATATAACATGCATTATTACCCGTATAATGCAGCTATTATCGCTCGAACTGTAATAATTATACGTATTACTTATATTATTATCAATATAACATGCATTATTACCCATATAATGCAGTTATTATCGACAGAAGTATAATAAATATACTTATTACTTATATTATTATCAATATAACATGCATTATTACGCAAATAATGCAGTTATTATCGCTAGAACTGTAATAAATATACTTACTACTTTCATTATCATCAATATAATATGCATTATTGCCCATATTATGCAGTTATTATCGCTAGAACTGTAATAACTATACTTATTACTCCCGATATTATCAATATAACATGCATTATTACCCATATAATGCAGTTATTATCGACAGAAGTATAATAAATATACTTACTACTTTCATTATCGTCAATATAACATGCACTAATAGCCATATTTTACTATTATTATCGCTAGAACTGTAATAATTATACTTATTACTCCCGATATTATCAATATAACATGCATTATTACTCATATAATGCAGTTATTATCGCTGGAACTGTAACAAATATACTTACTACTTTCATTATCATCAATATAACATGCATTATTACCCATAGTGTGCAGTTATTATCGATAGAACTATAATAAATATACTTATTACTTTTATTATTATCAATATAACAGGCACTAGTAGCCATATTTTACTAGTATTATCGCTAGAACTGTAATAATTATACTTATTACTCCCGATATTATCAATATAACATCCATTATTACCCATATAATGCAGTTATTATCGCTAGAACTCTAATAAATATACTTACTACTTTCATTATCATCAATATAACATGCATTATTACCCATGTTATGCAGTTATTATCGATAGAACTGTAATAAATATACTTATTACTTTTATTTTTATCAATATAACATGCACTATTTGCCATATTTTACTATTATTATCGCTAGAACTATAATAATTGTACTTATTACTCCCGATATTATCAATATAACATGCATTATTACCCATATAATGCAGTTATTATCGACAGAAGTATAATAAATATACTTATTACTTTTATTATTATCAATATAACAGGCACTAATAGCCATATTTTACTATTATTATCGCTAGAACTATAATAATTGTACTTATTACTCCCGATATTACCAATATAACATGCATTATTACGCAAATAATGCAGTTATTATCGACAGAAGTATAATAAATATACTTAGTACTTTTATTATTATCAATATAACAGGCACTAGTACCCATATTTTACTAGTATTATCGCTAGCACTGTAATAATTATACTTATTACTCCCGATATTATCAATATAACATCCATTATTACCCATATTATGCAGTTATTATCGCTAGAACTATAATAAATATACGTATTACTTTTATTATCATCAATATAACACGCATTATTACCCATATTATGCAGTTATTATCGCTAGAACTGTAATAATAATACTTATTACTTATATTATTAGCAATATAACGTGCATTATTACCCATATAATGCAGTTATTATCGCTAGAACTGTAATAATTATACTTATTACTTATATTATTATCAATATAACATGCATTATCACCCATATAATGCAGTTATTATCGACAGAAGTATCATAAATATACTTATTACTTTTATTATTATCAATATAACAGGCACTAATAGCCATATTTTACTATTATTATCGCTAGAACTGTAATAATTATACTTATTACACCCTATATTATCAATATAACATGCATTATTACTCATATAATGCAGTTATTATCGCTAGAACTGTAACAAATATACTTACAACTTTCATTATCATCAATATAACATGCATTATTACCCATATAATGCAGCTATTATCGACAGAAGTATAATAAATATACTTATTACTTTTATTATTATCAATGTAACATGCATTATTACCCGTATAATGCAGTTATTATCGCTCGAACTGTAATAATTATACGTATTACTTATATTATTATCAATATAACATGCATTATTACCCATATAATGCAGTTATTATCGACAGAAGTATAATAAATATACTTATTACTTATATTATTATCAATATAACATGCATTATTACGCAAATAATGCAGTTATTATCGCTAGAACTGTAATAAATATACTTACTACTTTCATTATCATCAATATAATATGCATTATTGCCCATATTATGCAGTTATTATCGCTAGAACTGTAATAACTATACTTATTACTCCCGATATTATCAATATAACATGCATTATTACCCATATAATGCAGTTATTATCGACAGAAGTATAATAAATATACTTACTACTTTCATTATCGTCAATATAACATGCATTATTACCCATATTATGCAGTTATTATCGATAGAACTGTAATAAATATATTTATTACTTTTATTTTTATCAATATAACATGCACTATTTGCCATATTTTACTATTATTATCGATAGAACTATAATAATTATACTTATTACTCCCGATATTATCAATATAACATGCATTATTACTCATATAATGCAGTTATTATCGCTAGAACTGTAACAAATATACTTACAACTTTCATTATCATCAATATAACATGCATTATTACCCATATAATGCAGCTATTATCGACAGAAGTATAATAAATATACTTATTACTTTTATTATTATCAATATAACATGCATTATTACCCGTATAATGCAGTTATTATCGCTCGAACTGTAATAATTATACGTATTACTTATATTATTATCAATATAACATGCATTATTACCCATATAATGCAGTTATTATCGACAGAAGTATAATAAATATACTTATTACTTATATTATTATCAATATAACATGCATTATTACGCAAATAATGCAGTTATTATCGCTAGAACTGTAATAAATATACTTACTACTTTCATTATCATCAATATAATATGCATTATTGCCCATATTATGCAGTTATTATCGCTAGAACTGTAATAACTATACTTATTACTCCCGATATTATCAATATAACATGCATTATTACCCATATAATGCAGTTATTATCGACAGAAGTATAATAAATATACTTACTACTTTCATTATCGTCAATATAACATGCATTATTACCCATATTATGCAGTTATTATCGATAGAACTGTAATAAATATATTTATTACTTTTATTTTTATCAATATAACATGCACTATTTGCCATATTTTACTATTATTATCGATAGAACTATAATAATTATACTTATTACTCCCGATATTATCAATATAACATGCATTATTACTCATATAATGCAGTTATTATCGCTAGAACTGTAACAAATATACTTACAACTTTCATTATCATCAATATAACATGCATTATTACCCATATAATGCAGCTATTATCGACAGAAGTATAATAAATATACTTATTACTTTTATTATCATCAATATAATATGCATTATTGCCCATATTATGCAGTTATTATCGCTAGAACTGTAATAACTATACTTATTACTCCCGATATTATCAATATAACATGCATTATTACCCATATAATGCAGTTATTATCGACAGAAGTATAATAAATATACTTACTACTTTCATTATCGTCAATATAACATGCACTAATAGCCATATTTTACTATTATTATCGCTAGAACTATAATAATTGTACTTATTACTCCCGATATTACCAATATAACATGCATTATTACGCAAATAATGCAGTTATTATCGACAGAAGTATAATAAATATACTTAGTACTTTTATTATTATCAATATAACAGGCACTAGTACCCATATTTTACTAGTATTATCGCTAGCACTGTAATAATTATACTTATTACTCCCGATATTATCAATATAACATCCATTATTACCCATATTATGCAGTTATTATCGCTAGAACTATAATAAATATACGTATTACTTTTATTATCATCAATATAACACGCATTATTACCCATATTATGCAGTTATTATCGCTAGAACTGTAATAATAATACTTATTACTTATATTATTAGCAATATAACGTGCATTATTACCCATATAATGCAGTTATTATCGCTAGAACTGTAATAATTATACTTATTACTTATATTATTATCAATATAACATGCATTATCACCCATATAATGCAGTTATTATCGACAGAAGTATCATAAATATACTTATTACTTTTATTATTATCAATATAACAGGCACTAATAGCCATATTTTACTATTATTATCGCTAGAACTGTAATAATTATACTTATTACACCCTATATTATCAATATAACATGCATTATTACTCATATAATGCAGTTATTATCGCTAGAACTGTAACAAATATACTTACAACTTTCATTATCATCAATATAACATGCATTATTACCCATATAATGCAGCTATTATCGACAGAAGTATAATAAATATACTTATTACTTTTATTATTATCAATGTAACATGCATTATTACCCGTATAATGCAGTTATTATCGCTAGAACTGTAATAAATATACTTACTACTTTCATTATCATCAATATAATATGCATTATTGCCCATATTATGCAGTTATTATCGCTAGAACTGTAATAACTATACTTATTACTCCCGATATTATCAATATAACATGCATTATTACCCATATAATGCAGTTATTATCGACAGAAGTATAATAAATATACTTACTACTTTCATTATCGTCAATATAACATGCATTATTACCCATATTATGCAGTTATTATCGATAGAACTGTAATAAATATATTTATTACTTTTATTTTTATCAATATAACATGCACTATTTGCCATATTTTACTATTATTATCGATAGAACTATAATAATTATACTTATTACTCCCGATATTATCAATATAACATCCGTTATTACCCATATTATGCAGTTATTATCGCTAGAACTATAATAAATATACGTATTACTTTTATTATCATCAATATAGCACGCATTATTACCCATATTATGCAGTTATTATCGCTAGAACTGTAATAATAATACTTATTACTTATATTATTAGCAATATAACGTGCATTATTACCCATATAATGCAGTTATTATCGCTAGAACTGTAATAATTATACTTATTACTTATATTATTATCAATATAACATGCATTATCACCCATATAATGCAGTTATTATCGACAGAAGTATCATAAATATACTTATTACTTTTATTATTATCAATATAACAGGCACTAATAGCCATATTTTACTATTATTATTGCTAGAACTGTAATAATTATACTTATTACTCCCTATATTATCAATATAACATGCATTATTACTCATATAATGCAGTTATTATCGACAGAAGTATAATAAATATACTTATTACTTTTATTATTATCAATATAACATGCATTATTACCCATATAATGGAGTTATTATCGCTAGGACTGTAATAATTATACTTATTACTCCCGATATTATCAATATAACATGCATTATTACGCATATAATGCAGTTATTATCGCTAGAACTGTAACAAATATACTTACTACTTTCATTATCATCAATATAACATGCATTATTACCCATATTGGGCAGTTATTACCCATAGAACTATAATAAATATACTTATTACTTTTATTATTATCAATATAACATGCATTATTACCCGTATAATGCAGTTATTATCGCTAGAACTGTAATAATTATACTTATTACTTATATTATTATCAATATAACATGCATTATTACCCATATAATGGAGCTATTATCGCTAGAACTGTAACAAATATACTTACTACTTTCATTATCATCAATATAACATGCATTATTACCCATATTGTGCAGTTATTACCGATAGAAATATAATAAATATACTTATCACTTTTATTATTATTAATATAACATGCATTATTACCCGTATAATGCAGTTATTATCGCTAGAACTGTAATAATTATAGTTATTACTTATATTATTATCAATATAACATGCATTATTACCTATATAATGGGGTTATTATCCCTAGAACTGTAATAATTATACTTATTACTTATATTATTATCAATATAACATGCACTATTACCCATATAATGCAGTTATTATCGACAGAAGTATAATATATATACTTATTACTTTTATTATTATCAATATAACGTGCATTATTACCCATATAAGGCAGTTATTATCGATAGAACTGAAATAAATATACTTATTACTATTATTATTATCAATATAACATGCACTATTAGGCATATTTTACTATTATTGTCGCTAGAACTATTGTAATTATACTTATTACTCCCGATATTATCAATATAACATGCATTATTACGCAAATAATGCAGGTATTATCGCTAGAACTGTAATAGATATACTTACTACTTTCATTATCATCAATATAACATGCATTATTACCCATATTATGCAGTTATCTTGGATAGAACTGTAATAAATATACTTATTACATTTATTATTATCAATATTACATGCACTATTTGCCATATTTTACTATTATTATCGCTAGAACTATAATAATTATACTTATTACTCCCTATATTATCAATATAACATGCCTTATTACGCACATAATGCAGTTACTATCGCTAGAACTGTAACGAATATACTTACTACTTTCATTATCATCAATATAACATGCATTATTACCCATATTATGCAGTTATTATCGATAGAACGATAATAAATATACTTATTACTTTTATTATTATCAATATAACAGGCACTAATAGCCATATTTTACTATTATTATCGCTAGAACTGTAATAATTATACATATTACTCCCGATATTATCAATATAACATGCATTATTAGTCATATAATGCAGTTATTATCGCTAGAACTGTAACAAATATACTTACTACTTTCATTATCACCAATATAACATGCATTATTACCCATATTGTGCAGTTATTATCGCTAGAACTGTAATAATTATACTTATTACTTATATTATTAGCAATATAACGTGCATTATTACCCATATAATGCAGTTATTATCGCTAGAACTGTAACAATTATACTTACTACTTTCATTATCATCAATATAACATGCATTATTACCCATATTGTGTAGTTATTATCGCTAGAACTGTAATAATTATACTTATTACTCCCGATATTATCATTATAACATGCATTATTACCCATATAATGCAGTTATTATCGCTAGAACTGTAATAATTATACTTATTATTTATATTATTATCAATATAACATGCATTATTACCCATATTATGCAGTTATTATCGCTAGAACTGTAATAAATATACTTATTACTTCCAATATTATGAATATAACATGCATTATTACCCATATAATGCAGTTATTATCGACAGAAGTATAATAAATATACTTATTACTTTTATTATTATCAATATAACAGGCACTAATAGCCATATTTTACTATTATTATCGCTAGAACTGTAATAATTATACATGTTACTCCCGATATTATCAATATAACATGCATTATTAGTCATATAATGCAGTTATTATCGCTAGAACTGTAACAAATATACTTACTACTTTCATTATCATCAATATAACATGC